>JARKHS020025700.1:0-149479 GCA_030143305.2 Amblyomma americanum | reverse complement strand
CTGTCCCCTGAGCATTGTTGTCGATGTGTGCATCATCGTGAAATCCTATTCATGCCTTGTCCGAGTTGTATGGCCTCGACGCGCAGTACGCATTATGTTAATGAAGCGGACAGCGCGCCCCATACACTGCAGGTGACATACCCGCTTCCTCTACTGAAATTATCCGCAAGAGACACTATACTGCCTAAAAGGGAATTTCTCCGCCGCTCCACGAGTGCTTTAATTAAACTGCGTGGATCCAACCTTCCCGGCGATTTAACTAGCCGTGAGGAGGTGGCGTTGAGCGGAATCCGGGAGGATGCTGTGCTGACGCCTGCATTCAGGGCCCACTGGACATCACAGACCCCGCTTCTAAACTGCCCCTTCTGCCCCGCTTCTGCTACCAAGGCGAGGTTAGCTCACTTCATGCTAACTTGCCACGCATTTCAGGCGGCACGCCAGCGACACCTAGGCGTTCAGGGCTACCACCTCAGTCGACCACCGGACACTCGAATCTGGAACCATGGGCCCCAATGCCGGGCCGGATTCATAGCCTACAGCGGCCTTCACATGCCTATAACTCTTTGATGCCGAAGGGCACATTTGCGAAATAAGAAGATATTGCGTCAGTTTCTATATTATTTGGCAGTTGCATATATGACTAGCAGAAATGGCTTTCTTAACTGAGCTCAACTTCCCCTGCGCTTTTTTTTTTGTGTGAAAAGTGTACTTCTAGAAGTTTAATGATAGCGCAGACGGTACCATTGAATAATATTTTGTTTTTGTTTTTAGATTGCAGAGCCTTGCCCGTGAAGTGCTTTCTTCCTCCGTTGCAAAAGAAAGCCGTGTTGGCATTTTTCACCCATGCTATAAAATGCTTTTGCAGCTTCTCCAGAACCAGAAGGGCGCGGAGATGGCTTGTATAAAGTACTATCATCTTATGGACTGGGAGACTGGCCAATAGTTGATAAATCCGTAATAAACACCACCCTGGCAACGAATGCTACAAATATGTTTCTGCAGATCGGAATCAGAGGAATATTTGATGTCTACGTGAAAAGAGACCCGACGAACTCCACATCTCGCATTCTCCAGGTATAATTTATATTCAAGTTCACATTTAAATTTACAAAAGAAATTGCTGAATACACCAAGTCGCATGGTTCATTACGACTGTGTAATCTATATGACACTCAGGCAAACTGCCCTTCAATTTAGCTAGATAAAGCTGTGATGGATGCTAATAAAAATATAGTGAGCCACCAAACAAGATAGTCAATTAAAAATTTCGAACAGTGTCCTCTCAGTAATATTTTGCCCTTGTTGAAATTTTCTGCAATTCATTACGTCATTTAATATGAAAATCCGACTAACAGCAAATTTCTAGCCCGCTGTACGCGACGAATAATGTGGAAGCAAATGATAACGAAAAACAGCCTTACAAGAATAAGCGGATAAGCTACACACAGAAGGTATTGAAGGCCCCAAAGTTCCTATAGAGTCCATTATAATTTGAACGTGCCAAAAAGGTTAAAAGGAACATAATTTGTGTAAAGTGAAGAGGACTCCGTGTATCCAAGGCAAACTATGTAATGCATGTTATGTGCACACATTAAATGTGTCCTTTTCGTAGAATCCTACAGTTCAAGTTCAAAAAATCTTGGTTTTCCAAGCAATTCAGTTCCAGCACAGGATTCACTATATCTCGAGCACATCCTCTTTCAGGTTGACCAGGCATTTTTTTTTCTTTATCGCAGGTCGAAAACTATAATAGAGCTTTTGAGAAAGAATTAACGATAGGCGCCTGATTGAAAATCGGTATTTGTAACCATCCGTTCTTAATAGCCGTATCAGTATTTAGAACTTCTAAAGCGCTATTAACCTCGCCACTATGGTTGAGCTAATTTCGGCCATTTCTTGCTCTATTCGAAAACCGTTCGCTTGGGGGAGGGCGCAACGCGACGTCAATCAAATCGCGACAATCCGTCAAGCGCGTACCACTCCACAGTATTAGCCCCGTCAATGTTGCAGTGCTTCCCCCTTTTCGCAATTTCTCTGCTCCAGCAAGGGCGGTGCAGAGAATGTCACGTTGTATGCGTGTCACAGGGACGCGTGACGTCGCTCTGCACCCATGCTAAATCTCGCGGTTTTCGAATGACGACATAAATGGTCAAAATTAATCGAGCCACAGCAGTGAGGGACACCTCGCTTCCGAATGAAAACTGATATGGCTGTTACTAACGGCCAGCTAATAATCTAATTTTAATCAGGCTCCAGTCGTTAATAGTTAAAAAGTTAATTATTAGAATTCAGTTGACACTTAACAAGTTAGCATAATTCTACAGTATTTTTTTTTACTTTCGCCAGCACTGGTACTACAATGCCATAAAAAGTTCCTCCTTACCGGAAAAACAATTTATTTAAAAATTTTGGCCCTATAAAAAAATTGATATATGCTTCATTTGTTAATATTCCGGCTACATCGAGTGCTTGTTAGAGGCATTTTTTGCACACCTGTTTCAAGCGTCATGCCTTCTGTTAGGTTTTTTCGTGCCATTTTTCGGTAGCGCTCATATATTGATGAGAACACTCCTCTGTTTTACACAACAAAGTACAGCAAAAAAACTTTCTTGCTGAATTATGTCGAACGATTCTGTCGTACTTAGGCTGTTCTTAAGTATATTATCCAGTAACTCACTGTTGCTTACAAAGAAGAGGTCCGATCAAGCTGCAAAATGCGGCTTGTTATGTTGCCGCCAAGATGTCTCACAAAAATAGAGATAATAAACGACCTTACATAGAAATATAATCTCCCGTGACAGCAATCTAGTTTGTAAGCCCGTGACACGCAGTGCAGAGCTGTAATCATCTGCAAAAGAGGGTAAGCTCTTCCGATGAGCTTCGTCCTCCTGCAGAGCCGCAGTTTGCACGTTCTCGTGGACCGACTCAAAGGTACGCAAGATTGCATTCCAATCAACAAAAGCAGGCTGCAGTGTCGAAAGTATAAGGCATTGCAATAGATAGCTTCTGAAAGCTTCTAAAACAAAGCTTTTCCTTCCCATGTCTGATATATATATATATATATATATATATATATATATATATATATATATATATATATATATATATATATATATATATATATATATATATATATATATATAAGGGAAGTGGGCACTTCTACAAAGACACTTTTACTTATCAACGTTTCGACCTCGGTGCGGTCTTCTTCAGTCCTGAAGTCCACCGCTATGGGCGAGAGTGGCGCTGGTGAACACTCTCAAGGTTCGCGTACACCCAATAAACATAAATACCCATGAAAGCATTAGATTGGACAGCCGTCGCCGTAGCTCAGTTGGTAGAGCACCGGACGCGATATTCGGAGGTCCTGGGTTCGGATCCCACCAGTGGCATGGTTGTTTTTTCTGCTGCTTTATAAGTACTTTTCTTTAAACTAATTCATTGGCACTACACAGTGTGACCGTTGGCTTCCTTCATATGTTTGTCAAACCAGCCCCTCATTTCTTTTGCTTCACTAAATATATATATATATATATATATATATATATATATATATATATATATATATATATATATATATATATATATATATATATATATATATATATATATATATATAAACAATACCGATTCAAGAATGGGACATTGTCTCCGCGTGCAAGGTAGCAGTAATTTTAATGGCTGACCTTCTGCTTTTGTTTTCTTCCTTTTGTCGGCGTTGCTTGCTCACGTCAATGTGCGCCCTGCTCTACTTGATTCTTTGATTAACAAAACATTTGCTTTGTGTCTCCAGCGTCGTTCATGTGAATTTTTTCTCTTGTGCACGCGTTCGGTTCGACGGGTTTCTTGGCATGGGTCAATGGAATATTTTTGTACAGGAGGACAAATGCAAACAGTGTTATGAACTGAACAGGAAGTAGCGCGTGCTCAAAGGAGTGTCTTTGTTCTGAAGGCAATTATCATTTTATAAAAAAAAATCTTAAGATGCAACCTAAGCGCACAGTGTAATTATATAGGACGAAATAAGAAATAACCTTCACAGATGAGACGCCTGATAGAGTTGGCCAAAACTGCTTCACGCGTTCTTCCGTCGGAACTAAATGTAACTCACACAGTCTTTGTGGCTCTTGCTGACACAAACTGGTAAGTTAACGAGCTCGGCGTTAGGTTCTGAATGAGATTTCGAAATCGTATCCGCAGCTTTATCTGTCGCGCCGTCGGCAAAAACAATACTCTTCCCTGAAATATTTTCGGCCGATGACTGATATCAAGTGGAATGAGAAATTGGAGCCTGATGCATACTTTAGGAAGGTCTATGTAATGTAGCCGGACAAACGAATGAGTGCCAGACGAAGGCAGGAGCTTTGCCATGCAAATAATTTCTTGCTAAAGTAAAAGAGGGCCACATATGAGGGCCACATATAAGAACTTTTTTTAAGTAAACATTGTGAACATTTTTTAAATCAATTTATTGCATCCAAGACCCCCCCCCCCCCCCAATCACCAGATTTGTCTTCACAATATAAAAATAACAGCTTCAGCATCAGCTTAACTACGCCCCCTGCAGGAAAGGCCTCTTCCATCTCCGTCTAATTGACCTTCAACTATTCCGTTCTGTTGGAATTCAGTCTGTTACCCTTAAGGACCAGCGGTTGTATTACTTTCGCAATACATGCCCTGTCGAAGCGAATTTCTTCCTCTTGAATTCAACTAGGATGTCATTAACCCGCGTTTGTTCCCTCACCCACTCTGTACCCTTCTGTCTCTTAACATCACACCTACTCCACTGTATTTAACTTATGCTGAACTCTTTTCGTTAACCGCAACACTTCTGTCCCATAGATGAGCACCGGTAAGTGCAGTGTTATATACTTTGGTCTTCAGGGACCAAAGACCCTGTGCTCACTTTACACTTCCAGCACCGCGCTGCCAACTGTAAACTGTTGCTCCCTTCCGAGACAGTTGAGGACTAGCTGCTTTAGTTTTCCGCACATTCATTTTGAAAAATGGAATTTGAAAGTATGACTTCAAAAATTAGAAAAAGATCAGCGTACTGTCTACTTCCGATAAGGTGTTTACTAAGGTAATCGCTAACAGAGTGAGGGAAACCTCAGCATTCATTCAACCAAATCATCAAGCAGGCTTTCATAATCGATGCTCCACAATAGGCCTTATTCACACTATCAATTACTTTATAGGAGAATGCGCAGAGTATAACCAACCACTTTGCATAGCCTTTACGGATTACGAGAATACATTTGAGTCAGTCGAAATTTCAGCAATCATTAAGGCCTTGCGCAATCAGGGTGTTGTACAGCCTCATCTGAAAACACTGGAAGGTATATCTATAACGCGTGCTCAGCTACCATAGTCCAAAATAAATTCAGCAATAAAACTCCAATCAAAATTGGTGTCAGTAGTAAGTAAGTGTTTAGTTCAAAAATAATAACAAAAAGGAAGGTAAAAGATTTTTGCTATCCCCGGCGTTTGCCATCACTGCGGCGGGGGCACCTGAGCTGGGGTAGCAAGGTGTCAGGCAGGGAAACCTGATCTCGCCTAGGTAATTCAACTCCTGCTTACAGGATGCATTCATAGTCTTGGATATGAAACAATTGATGACAAGAGTTAATTCAGAAAGCCTTAGTAATCTGCAATTGCTGAAGGCATTGCCTTGCTAAGTTACGCATGAGATGAACTCCAAAACATGATGAATCGGTTAGACGGGCAGAGCAGTACTGTGGATGTAAAAAAAAAGATAGCAGTTTACCAAACATCTAACTAAGGTATCTTTTACAGAATAGCAAATACCAAAGCCGAGCTGCCCATTATGCATAGTGCATAATTTTTGCGGGGTCATAGCACCAGAAAATACAACATGCTGTTCAAAGGAACAAAGAAAATAATTCAATGATATGTTTGCCGCAGCCGACCTGTGTTGAGCTCTACAGATGTAATATCTTCAAGTTGACATTCAACGCCAGATACGTTACCCTTGTATATAATGGTAAATATAAGATAAAAAATCAGAGGTATGGCGAGAAACAAAATTTTACGTGAATGTATGGTCGAAAAAGCACGTAAAGACGAAGGTGAAACGAAGAAACAAAAAGTACAAGCGGTACAGTCTCAACTGAACATTAATTTGTCTTTACGCGCTTTTTCTACAATGTACACAAACCAACTCCCCCAACTTTCTGGCCAAATCTATGTGTCTGTGTTCCCCATATCAGTGCAGGCTTCAGTAGTTCAACGACGTCATTAGATATTTTATCAATGTTGACTCCAAATATGAGCACTGGTTTGCCTGGGAAAGTGCGGTAAATATTTTGGAACACTCTCTCACAAAAGAGTGGCAATGCCGGTAGGTAAGATGGCATCCGCCTTTTTCACAAAGCCACTCTGCGTATTCGTTCCTCTTTTCCTCAACCTCAAGAGCATTATGGTGCTCCAGAGATTGAAAATGAAACACTTGCTTTTATTGCGCATGCGCAGTTCACGTTAGTGACAGGTGCATGCGGCAGATGGCGGCAGCTGTCAAGCCCACACACACTTGCCACTTCACAAGCGCAGTCGGCTCTTCATGCAACCAGGCCGCGCTGGCGCCACCCAAGTGCGTTTGCTTTAAATCAGTAGCAGACGAATTTTCGTCACTCTCTAAACGGCGCACATCTTGCGGAAAAGGCGGACTGTCCCCTCTCGAACAAAAATCCCTCTCGCGGACGCAGGGCCAGGGGCTGTATCATAAGAAGGAGCAATGGCTGTATATCGTTATGGATGCGGTGGTTTACGAAAGGTGGTACCAGTATTGCCGAATCGTGGGAAATTTCCCATATCGTCGGAAAATCTAGCCATTGAGGGAAAAAGACAATTTTGTAAACCAACCCATTGTAAACGTGGTAAATTTTGGTTTCTCTAAAGCGTGGTGTTCTAAATGTGCTTTCTCGGGAAAATGTGCAGAGCTGAAGGGAAAATGATGTCATCATGGCGGCCTCACTAGTGTCACGAGAAGAAATTTGTCTTGATGCTCCACTTTAATTTGCTGCCTAGCTTTGGATATAGAGTCCTTGCCCACCAGGTTCATTCATGCTTGGAGTGCTGCGTCCTTGAATTTCTTCCAGCTACAGTGGCAGTGACCCTTGCATTAATTGCTTCCAACCAATCCCAGTTCTTTAGTCACTCAATTCCCTATAAATACGCATGTAGTTGTAAGAGAATTCCTGAAAATTTCTACGGTGTATACAGCAGAGGCTATAAAGGAAATGGAAGTAGCCGAGCTAGTCACCGTCCCAAATAAAAACTAATAAAAACGAAGTGATGAGTGACAAAGATATGATCAAGAACAATCCAGCCCTGATTTTCTTTATTAATGGTCTTTGCATTTATTTTATTTCACTTATTCTTATATTTATTACCTTGACTGTATTCGCTTTAACATTACTATATTTTGAAAAAAATATATTTGTGGGAAAAAATGGGAAATTTTTAGCGAACAACTGGGAAAAACCAACTGGCCAATGCGGTAACACTGGGTGGTACTGGTTGTTGCCCTAGCTCGCGGTGATGCCTGCATAGCCCGCTTCAGTAAAAGCGAGAGGTTTAGCTTATGGTGCGGTATTCTTGCTGTTCTATAGAAGAGCACGAAGGAGATGCCAAACACGCCTTGCGGATCTGAGCGCGCAGACCTTCCTGCTGACCACCAAAATCCAGAGCACTGGCGCAAATTAGGCTCGCGCAATGGCAAGCGGATGCCCATAGTATGTATATGATAACGCCAATAACTGCTCAGAAAACAAACGCTAATTTATAGTGACGCAACGAGGGCATACAATCACAGCTCCGCTGCATGCTTTGTTTTGCCAGCTGCAGGACTTTTTTTCACAACTTTGTAGCGTTTAGAAATATAAACTGCATGCTTCTCGTACCAGATCTTTTTTCCAGCATGTATACAGAGGCACTTGCCGTTTTTCAAGTGCTTCGAAGGTTATTTCGTGGCAAAAACCCTGGTTCCTTATCAAATGTTCGCGTACAATAAGGAGTCGGTGTTTCCAAGAATCAATATATATGTTGTTCCCAATCCACATTTCGTCATTTCTAACTTCTCATAGAGCGCAGATTGAACTGATTTTTCCGAGAATAAAGCTTTCAGTGAAAGTATGATAATTGTGCCGAGTTTCAAAAAAACACTCTTATTTACCCCAAGAACTCAGTTCTTATCCAACTTTTACACAGTATTCTTTCCTCTCAGGGCCGTGCACCTTACACGTTCTATATTATAAAAAAAAAGACTTTAGGATTTGTTTTTACTGCTTCACCTGTACCTATCTTGTGAACAACTGAGGCAATACGCTGCCTCAGCAATGTGGGCGTAGGGTTCCTCTCAAGCTGCATTCAAGCAGCTTTTTCCCTGCGTCTTCTCTCTTGCAGTGGTACCTGTACCACTAAGAGCAAGAAATAAACTTCTCACTTCAACTTCAACTCATGATCACTTACTGTTGTGAATTGCGCGAACTAGACGAATCTTTTGACTATAAGATTGAAGATGTGGGATGAAGATTCTATTTTTATTTTGCAGATTCACCAACCACCACTGTATAATTTCCCAGAAAGTGCGTTCAAGAATGCCATCAAGGAAGCCGCCTTATTCATGAAGAACAGTACCAATGTGACAATGCTTATGAAGGTTGCTGACCGCGTGTGGGAATACTCACGAAAACTATACAATGTACGTAAGCATACGTTTCTAAACAAGCACATGGCAGTGCATATTGTGCGATGATGCAATCACTAAACGCAAAATAAGCAAACATAATGCAGTCCAAAATAGGTACGATTCCTAGTGAGCTCAATACTGCGAGCCGCAGTTTTTTTTTTCTTTGAGAATCATTCTGACGCAAAGTAAAAGTTAACTATGATTACACGTTAAGAAAGCATAAGCAACCTCCTTCCTAAAGGCCCGCAAGTAGAGCTACTCAGTAACAGTGCAGTCTTTAGACTGGAACACTTCGAAGACAAGGAGGACAGAGAAATAGATGTACAGTCTCTTGGTACTGACTCAATGCTAGTATATTGAAAGGAACACATAAAATTACCAATATTTTTTACGTGCGCCAGCTTTCCCGCCACGAGAAAGATATTCATGATTTGTTCTGTCTCTAATTAAGTCCATCTCTCATTTCATGCTTCACCTTTGTTGCATTTTTGTTTCCCAGATAGTTGACACACTGAAGTACTCCCCTAGTTGACCAAACTGGGAAAAATCATCAGCTATGAAAGTATGGGTATCAAATATAAAATCGAAATATCAGTAGTAAAAATAAACCTGAAGAAGCACAATTGAATTGCGTAATATTAATTAGGACTTGCGCAACAATGGCGTGATTAGTAGTACACTGCGGAGTTCCTTCTCATTCCATTACCTGATTTGACAAATTTGCAGCTCTATGGATATCAAACTTTTGTGCCCAAGCCATCACGAAAGGCAACTATACAGCAACTGGAAAGAAATTTTTCAAACGTAAGTCGTTTATGTTCTCGAAACTTTTCACTCTAAAAACTCTACTCACAGATGATCATGGCGTGAAGTAAAACGAGAAAAAAGTTTCTGGGCTTCGTCGCTTCTCGGCTGTTTAAATTTCCGCCAGAGACCATCGTGTCACCTGACGGAAGAGCGCCGTGAGCCCTCACGCGTGCAAATTTATGCGAGGATGCAGCAAAAGCTTGATAACATACGCCTGTTGTGTAAAATGACCTGTTTCCTTAAGAAAAGTGCTCAGCCTGATAAGTTTCGCTGTCTTATAATGTAAGCCTCAGCACAACTAACACTACAAGAATGAATATTCCTTTAGCAAGGTGAAAAATTGGGCTGGTTCGTACAAGAATTCGGCGTCTTTGTGTCTGGCCTCGGTGTTACGGACGACTGAAGAGTCGTATTACTGAAGGTAGAGCGACCAGCCCAATATTTTCGCTGTTACTTGGCTTGAGAACTTCTGCCAAACTAGGGCGCTCTTATCTATCATAGTTAGGAAACGGCGATCGTATTCTTAAGACTGAATTTTTCAATAGCTTGAGAACTTCTGCCAAACTAGGGCACTCTTATTTATCATAGTTAGGAAACGGCGATCGTATTCTAAAGACTGAATTTTTCAATACCACAGCTCCCACCAATCACTCTGGTGGTGCACTACAGCCGGTGCAGGTAGTGTACCGCCGGGCACTCGTGTTGTGGAGTAGCACATTTTCAGGGCGCCTGAAAGCTGAAGGCTTGGACTGCTCAGGAAACGTTATTAGCCCGTCGTATATTCATGCAAGGTGAAGGCGCCGAGACTTCATGGCTGCCATTTGTAGACAGCAAGAGAAACAGACTGGTGAAAGTTAGTCAATACGGGCTGCTGCAATACCGCTTCTTTTAAAAGGTTGAAGTTTGCTCGCTGGGCCTCTACCCGCAACCAAGCAGAACTCACCCTCAGTACAGGCGTTAGGTAGGAAGCTGGGCTTGAAGCTGCGAAAATTTCACGTAAAACCCATGAGACTACGCGCTCTCTCGTCGTACAGCGAGCCCCGTAGTCGGCCAGGGCCCCCAGTTTTTCAGGTTTGAGCCTGACGCCATGGACGCGCACAACATTGTCTAAGTAGGTCACTTCGTCATGTGCAAGTAAGCACTTATTTGGTTTTATGCGCCGGTCACCAGGAGCCAGGGCTTTAGGAATAAGCTGGAGCGCCGCTGGTGTCGCGAATGTATCGGCGTACCCAATGATGTCTTCCAGGTAAACAGGCATCATATTAAACTTCAAATAGTCCAGCACTCTGTCATCAGGCGCTCTAATATGGCGGCCGCGTTTCAGAGGCCAAAAGAAATACGTCTGATGTGGTATATATCATCCGGCGTGGTGAACCCGTTCTATTCTGCATCTTGAGGATGTACTGACACATGCCAGTAGCCTGATAATCGATCAGTAGTAATGGAGCACCGAGCGCCTTAAGTGAGATTCAGACAGAAGTCAGCACGAGGCAAAGCGTAGCAGTAACCGGGGCAAGCCCTGCTGTTTAGTCAGGGGCAATACACCAACTACTGCATGGTGCCATACTTTTGACGAGCACAGTCGTACTCGGACCTCTCTACACAGCTGCAGCGGGGGATTCGAGAGTAACTTGTGTCATTTATGAGTTACCTATTGCTCGAAGAAAGGCCTCAGCTTGCATGCACGTCTTCACGGATCGTCTTTAATAGCTCATGAAATTAAAAGCTGCACCGGGCGCGTGACACAGCAGCGGCTGTGATAACTGCACAGCAGAAAGCTCCGTTTGAGCGCTCTAGACAGGTGTGTCTACTACTGTGCAACTGCTGAAGACGACGCCCTGCTAGACACAGAAATAATGTTACAATACATGAAATAATGCTACCATACGTAACTGCTCGACGATGTTGACGACTAAGGTGGTGAAGTCCTTAAGTGTCTACGCTGTGTTGTACAATGTGATCCAGGCAGCTCCTCCAGGAAGACAGTAACGTAGTGGAGGTCTTGCTGGAACAGCGCCTCGCCCGAGCCTATTTGGAATCATGGAAATGAAGGGTCTAAAACTGAACATCTTGCAAGGCAAATACAAAGAGGAAAACCTATTGGATGCGATGTCAGTAGGCGGCACCGAAGGGACCACGTGCTGCCAAGGAAAGCCACATGGATGCCTTTCGAGGCTTTCACCAAGATCTGAGACCAAGATGTAGTCATTCAGATTGAAAACAAAAATTTGGAATTTTCTTCCGCACAGGGGACAAGGTTTCGGGTAGAAAAAGCTTCTTGTACCGTTGCAGCGTGCAGTATTGCCTCGACCACTACATCACTGTTTAAAGGGCGGCACAGCTGCGTGTCCGCACACGTCGCACGGCGCACCGGCAACACCACAGCGCCGTTGACGGTGACTAGTGGGGTGATCTACCAGGGTTATGGCGCCCAGTGAAAAACTTGGTGGCAGACAAAATAACGCATCTCAATGGTAGCCCTGGACATGAAATGGAAGATGATGGCAGCATGCTCATAGAAGCGGCAATAAGATTTCCGCCTGAAGTGAGTTTTCCGGGAGAAATTCGACGCTTTTGGCAAGAAGACAACCGCTACCCCTTTCTCCTTGCACCTAAGGACCTTGCACGTAAGAATAAGCAGAGAGGCAGAGTTTTTCGCGGTTGTCTCACCTGGTGTGACGCGCCCCAGAAGTTCCGTTATGTTGCCGTTGAATGAAAACTACAGAGCATTTTGAATTCATTCGAATCAGTCCGAAAGACGGAGGTGTGCTACTCCGAAGACGACGAAGGGCGGGCAGTGCAGCGAGACAGAGCGCTCGCGCTAGGCCAGCTGCGAATATACAACGACAACAACATACAACGAACAATTTTGTTCTGGGTTGGCACGTATCCTATCAATGCTTAAGCACTAAAAGCAGGCAGCTATGGGGCACCGGAAGGAGCTCCGGATGAACATCGGCGACCAGCTGTCCAAAATGCTCACAGCCGCCAACGTTAAGATTTACACGTTGGCTGGGAACCGCTTGGAGCGCCCGAAACGCTTCTCGGATGTTTATACATGGATGTCCTTTTCCACACTGCGCACTTATGTGTGATTTGGGTAAATCGGCTTGCAGGGAGATGTGAATACTTCCCTTCAAGCGAGGTTCGTCTTGGGCGTTGTAATGCCCACCCAGTAGCTCGGGGAGCGGCCTTGCCTTCCGTAGCGGAAGCAATGCTATAATGTGCTGGGGTGGGGTGCTAGTTTGTAGCGTCCTTTAAAACAAGCGACACTCGTATAAACGCGGCAGAGCCGGAAAGAGTCCATCGCGCGTACACGTTCAGGCGGCTTCGTCGTGATGCGTTGAAGAAGCCAGTGAGACCTCAAAGTTGCCTTAACGGCCACGGTGCTTTCGACAAAGATTCTCATGGCGGCGCACAATGAGTCATGTCGCATGAGTGAGCCAATGCTGGATTTCCAGTTCCGGATCGCATCCACAAATGCTCCGGTGCTGGCGAAGACCGCGTAGTTCTCCACTGCGCGCGACATAAAGTGCAAGGCGAGACGCTCAATGACAGGGCTCCAGAGGGCCAGCTCGTAGGCGCTGGTGCCGGTTTAATGGTCGGGGAGGAGGCCAGACACCAGGGTGGAATGGCCTTGTTGTTCTGGGACATGTTCTGGAGAGGTTCCGTTGAACGTCCTAGCCAGTGGCCACTTGCACTCGCGCTTTGGCTAAGTGGCCCCAGTCACTTGGTACCACAAAAGCGTCATGTTGGATGCGGTAGGCATCTCATCTGTCGGTGCCGTGAAACGTAGGTAAATCCAGCAGTCTGAAAGGATACACCAGAGAAGCTGTGCTCGTGACGGGTACACGGTTATCGGCTTCATACTCAGGTCCGGCGAGGGAAGAACGTGAGTCGTCGTTGGCGCCCGGGGTCACTAGCCCGACCGGGCCCAGCCTGCCGGCACACTGCGGCGGACTTCGCAAAGCACCTCATTGATTTTGTAGGCGAGTGCCCCAAATCTGGCTCCTAATTGTGCACTGCCTTTGAGAGGCGCTCGAAGCCGGCACATAGCTGCAGCTTGAGCATATTTAATGCAACAGTTCGAAAAACGCTGCCAGCTCCATCCCCTCCAGACAACTCCCCTTCACCGGCTGCAGGCAGAACCCGCCTGGCGACCGCGCCCTAAACGTCTAGTTCAGACGCTGAACCTGTGGAATCCCTACTCTGAGTGCCAAAAATGTACGGGCTTCACTCGCCGAGGCACGGCAGCAACAGCGACAGCCGACGGCGTTGTTTCCGAGAAATAGCCCAGCAATCGAAGACGTGCGTTCTGCATTGTCTTATTTCTCTTCCACATAGAACGCTTCTATTTTCTGCCGTGTCATTTGATCACGGTGTCGGTTCTTTTGTGCTTTCTTCTTTTCCTCATAAATTGTGTGTGGAGGGCTTCTGAATGAAAATTCCAACTGCTATTAGAGTTTCGTGCTGTTAGTTTTGTGGCGGTCTTGCTGTTCCTCGCAGATGAACATATACCAAGTTCCTCAAATATTTGCGTAGCGCGCGAAATAACCACAGAGAAAAATATGAATAAAATAACGAACTATCAAGAAGCTTGCACCTCAGGGAATGGTTGGGCAGGCAGCCGCTAAGACTGTAAAGGAGATCAGAAGGTCTGAAAGGCGTGCAAAGCCTATACAGAGAGCAGCGCATCAGTCCGTACAAGGTAATGATGGTGAACAGGCCGCAGTCTCAGAACTGTTACCCTGAGCACCAAAACATACGAAAAAGCACGACTGCTGAAACCCCTGACAACATACTCAGAAACCCTAGAATGTTGAAAGCTACGCAGAAGGGAATACGCACCACCGGGGAAGAACTGGACTCGGAAAAGATGACACTGAGCAGACTGAAAGAAAATATTTACTCTATACAGAAAAAACTTTAAAAATGCACCTCGCAGACTACCAGCCACATTGCACACACTGTGGCCTTTAGGCGGACGTATGCCACGTGGTACGGGCCTGCGAGGGCCACACCGGAAAAGAAAGGATAAAAGACGGAAGATTCAGCGGCGAGAAAAAATTACCGGTGGTTTAGCTCTGGTTAAACCTTGAGTGACGCGATAGCTACAGCTGGCCGAGTGGAACTTGTTCAGTTGAATTGCAAAGTCAGTCTTTCGCCGCTCCGTTTCGCTGGGCGTTCCTTCTTCATCTTCGGCTTCGTCCCACTTTACACGGCGCATGCGCACAGCTGTGGCAGCTCGGTTTCGCCGTCGCGCCGCGCCGCCGGCAGCAGCAGCTGCTCCGCTCCACGTGACCAACCACGTGACAGCGTGGCGGCGCAGCCACGGGGTGGCAGCGCAGCCACAGCGCGGCGGTGCCGCCACGCTTAAGGCTCGAAATTCTACCGTAATGAGAGCTATCTCTACAAATGTGCAGATGTGCTGTTATCCACAAGTTGTGCAGGATCTGACCCACAGGTCCAGGGCAGCTGCTAGATCCGAAAGGCTCCTGGAGAAGGGAGACCGATAACCAATTTTATTTCCATTTGAGGTATTCCAGGGCCTGGCAAGCCTGACACTGTCGCCGTGGACACAAAAGCACAGGGTAAACACTCCAGATGAGCCGATTCCCTCATTGCCTTCAATAGAGCTGTATATCAGTCACCATGAAGTCGGGACACTTCCTAGGCAGCTTGCGAAGCTGGCGGCATATCACCTAATTTTCTGCTCCCAATAGATCCTTCTCTTTCTCGCATCTTGTATGATGCTAGCTCGCTATTTTTAATGTTCAAAGCCATGCGCCATGTTGCAGGAGCCAAGGGAACAAGACGCGCTTGTTTCGAATTCTTGGTGATGCGGGAAATGCATGATGTTTCGAACGGAACTGGTGCCTGAATGGCGAAATTTGAATATTGCTTTTGGCTGCACGGTTCTTTGTTTCATCTGTGAACCTTCTCAGCAAGTTTAATACACGTTGCTGATCAATGTCTGAACACTGCATCAGAATGATGTTGCCGTGTGCTCATACACTGCTCCGAAATTCTGCAGTATCGTATAGGTGCGGTGTATCTTCGTTAGAACATCAAGGCACGCTTAAGAAATGACTGGAGCAGCTAGATTCGCATTATATGACTTAAATCTTTTGCTGCTCGTGTTCTACTGTCCAGAGTTTCTCAAAAGGTTTGTTAAAGATTGAAGGCATAAAATTGACCGCCTCGGGCTTTTTTTCAGATACCTCTCTTGATGTTGCTGAATAAAGAATTTGGTAAAGTGGACATCACTCTAACAGAAGAAGATGTTGTAGAAATCCACCCCTTCGAATTCTACAAAGACCTAAGCAAATTTCTCGTGTCTGCTGACCCGTAAGGACTTATTTTCTTGTTTGTGACTTTCTTGCTATGCCAAACTCTTCGTGAGCAATGTTTAAAATATCGCTTTAAATTTCCGGAGCGCGAGATTCCATAAAAGCGTTTCACCTATTTCTTCGTTCATAGCTCAAACAATTTTCTTAAAACACGAGAAAGAATTTCGCAGCAAACAGCCGAAACAAGATATTAGGACGGAATTTTGTCGTCGAGACCAGGTATAACATAAATTTCACTGCAAGAAGGACGTTGCGTGTACAAGGAGGGCTCATAAATAGATGGCACTAGCCGTATTCCACTCTTAAGAAGCATATTTTACGGGACTCAGTTTTTTTTTGCTATTTTAAAGCGACGGGCGTTAGTTCCTTTGACACCTTTTGCGTAAGGTGATTTTAAACAATAAATAAATCTTCTTCATAAGCATAGTTCCCCAGTACTTATAGTGTACACTAACACTAACATTATGCGTGGCGTCGCTTTGTCGTAATACGTAGTCACAATTCTTATCAGACACTACGCTTATGTTTTAAATGCTCTACCTCTGTGTCTATGGCCAATTTAACTACGGAACACATTAAAGAAGCAGCTCTCAAATTTTCAGCCCTAAATTTGGATATTTTACAGGAACGCCAACGTATGTTTTGAATTGTCAAGTGATAACGATTCCAAAATTCTGTTTCATTTAAATTGCAATGATACTGATAGTCAGTTCACCATTGAGGTGAAAAACGAAACTTCCTCCCATTTTCATTGTTATTGTAAGCCAGAAAAACATCCCTACTAGTACCCACCTACCGCAAACGTAGCACAAGGGCTGATGTCTGGCTGATGTCTTAAATTAACTTTCACATCAAACTCCCCGACGTCACAAGACATCAAACGTGACGACAGTAACACTACGATTCGAAACAGTGCAGTAAATGCTCAATCAGAATGAAGGAAAGCACACGAATGAGGAAAGCACAAGGAAATTACCAAGAACTGCTTCCTGAAAGACAAAAAAATGAGCCAACGCTGAGGCAGCGAAAGACTAGAGAACGGTAGCTCACCTAACATAGTTCGCCGGTTCGAATCCCCGCCGAAAGCCAGACTTTAACGCAACTAGTAAGTTTATGCTGCACGAAACTCGAAATCGTATACCACCCCCCCCCCCCCCCCCGAACGCCCTTTGACAAACGGTTCAGTCGCAATGCTGATATGAGGATTCTTAAATACGTGCATTTAGGGGCATATTGGTCGCCGGTTCGAATCCCCGCCGAAAGCCAGACTGTAATGTAAGTAGTAAGTTTATGCTGCACGAAACTCAAAATCGTATACAACCACCCTAAACGCCCTTTTACAAATGGTTCAGTCGCAATGCTCTTATGATGATTCGTAGAGACGTGTAATTAGAGGCATATACGTCGCCGGTTGGAATCCGTGCCGTAAGCTGGGCTTAACTTAATAGGAAGTTTATGCTGTACGAAACGCTCAATATTATGACACCATCCGGAACATTCTGCAGCAAACGATTGGCCCACAAATTTTACACGAATGTCGGGACTAGCTGGCCCGACATTGACGCCTGCCGGACATGAATGTATACACTGGATCGACATGTCATCTTCCAATTGTGGTTTTCGAACATCACGCTGCCTCCTGTCATTTTATTTCATTATGAAACCACCTAGGTTACCATGCCAACCACTTAGAGGCTGCCATCTTGGATTCTATCCCTGTCATCAGCATAACTCGGAGGCTAAAAACGCAACCAGTAGAGCTAACGCTCTAAAATATGTAGTAGCATCTACTGAAGTAATGTAAAATCGATTTATGTGCGCATACCACACTGAGGCAGCGTATTCCATCTTCGAATGCACACTTATTTCACACAGCTTTAGTTTCAATGGCTTAGGGGCAAGAGCCAAGTTACAATGAATTCAACAAAGCATGCGCTTGCCATCATTGGTTATTATTCAATGTGCGCCTTTCAGGACAGATCATTTCTGTTTCGAATGCGACGTTAATTATTTTGGCCAGCTTATATCAGTGGGGCGTGATTAAGGGAGTACAAGCACGGAGTGGTTTGTTTAGACATGCATGCAATTCTCGTGAATATATAATTGTTTTTAACTTTGCACTTTTTGTCATTGAAGTCGTCGCCGCACTCTTCACACTAAGCCTTAAGCATTTTCTACGGCACTCCATCCTACACGAACGTATTTCGTCTATCGATTCAAACAGGAGGTCACAATATAACACACAGAAGCAAACAAAGAAAAAGCAAAAGTCCCCGCGCACTTACCAGGAGAATATGCGTGCAACAAAATCATACTTGCACACCCAAAAATCACAGCCGCAAATGCAAGCCCCAGCATATGGCGAAAACTAACACAGGAGAGATAACTAGTGCTTAGCGCTGAAATTCCAAACCAGAGGGTTGCGAACACTCCGCCACGCTACAAGAAAAAACTTCTCAAATTCTCCTGCCAATCTTAAATCCAACTGCATATAACTGGAGAGATAAAAAAGAATTCATCCATTCGGTACTATGAGCCGTTGCCGACGAACTGCGTCATCTGGAAAGGAAAAAAAAAACTTTGCTCCCAGCTCCCCCCCCCCCCAAAAAAAAAAGAAAACAGGTCTCCAAGGTAAATCCTAAGCTCTGCGAAAAATATCATCCTTACTGCACGATTTCGTACAGGCACCAGAAGAATGTCTACATCGCCTGGCCGTGACACACTGTCATTACAGTACTGCACGCAATCCCTTTTCCGTCCGGCATCATGACAAGATACAACCATGCCATACTTAGGAGGAAAATATTTTTTATTCAAGCCCATTTACCTTCTATATCAAATGTGGAAGCTCTTAAGCAAAAAAATAATTAAAGTGTATCTGAGATGCGAGAGTTAACCGCACAAACTGCTGATAATTCATCTTCACCATTTTGCATTAGGCTACAGCTCAGCAACAATGTTTTAAGTGCCGTATTCTTTATAAACAGTATATTTCCCTGGTGAACAAAATTTACCTGAGGTAATTTTTTTTATTCCTGCGTTTTATTAAGGCAACAGCCTTCACTCTGTATTTCGCTTTCAAGCTGTGTTTAGGCACCATTGCAGATATGCAGTTAAAAGGCTGGATACATTGCTACGCCCCTACAAGGTCACCGTCAGTAAAGGCTTGCATCGTCACCGTTATCTTTGGCGATTCGTTAAATGAGTTTGCTGAAAAGCTGATGGAAATTTTACTGCCATGAAAGGGACCCCAATGATTAAGGTGAAGAGAAGCTCCTCCTAGATAGAATACGTTTAAGGACTGCACATCTTAAAATATTCCACCATTGTAAAAGTGATGCCACGTGTGTGCAGCAGCACAAAAATCACGAGGTGGCCATTGCAACAGCTCGAGGTACAAAACCCCAGCGGCCGTATGCTACAGGTGTCCGTTGGTTCTTTAAGTCCGATGGCATTGCTCACTGTTGTTCTGCCGTGGGAAGCGACCAGACCTTTGGCTGGTCGGCGACCGGACAGATAATGGGCTGCATATTTTCTTACTCTTTCTTCTTTATATTATAAAATGTTTATTCTTATTTTGTTTATTTTAAGCTTATCATATGGTATTATTTCTAATTTTGTAAACATTTCAGTTTTTTATTTTTATTCTGGATGAACTTGTTGGAGGCCGCTTCAGTGTGTTTTCGGTGGAAACAAAACTTAAAAACTGAGTGACAAAAATAACAAAATAATTGTTTGGAAACAACTTGCAACAAACGGCAAAACACAAAAAAAGACACTGAACGCAACCGACACCAATTCGCTGGGATATGGACCCAATGGTGAGGTCCCAGAGACCACTGAATATCGCTGCCGAACAATGCTGGCTAATGCCAGAGCACCAAATGGATCAATTTACACTTATAAAATACAGGCCCAAAAAAAGTTCGAGAAGGGCTTGCCACGCCAAGCAACGAAAGCAGTATTGATTGGAATGCGAGCTGCAGGCGGCAAGAAAAATAACGGATAAAAGGGCAACAAACGAATAAAGCAGCGGAGAACGACATGCCTTCTATGCAGCTGAGAAAAAGGAAGTGCTGACGGTGATTGAGTGGCAGGCCAATTAAGCTGCAAGAAAAACCGAGTGTCCTTTTAACCAAGGTATTGAGCTTTGTTCTTGAACAGCAGGTGCCTTATTATTTTTTCTTCCACGGCACGGGGGTTTCATCATCTGGCATCTGGCTCCATGGCAGCACAGAAACGAGTAGGGTTGTCTATGTCGCTGAAGAGGTGTACTGTGAAGCCAATTAATTCAAATATTACGGTCGCTGCTCTCTTTCCGGCACGATGGTCACGATTTTATCGTTCAGATGTTTGTGCTGCTGCGACTGGTGGCAAGCATACGGTTTAAAATAATCACAAAAATTTTTTGTCACTGTGCTCTGGTAAAGCGCTTTATAGAAGGATATTACCTTAGGCACTGCATCTTTCACGCATAATCGCGATCACCCGTGCACTCTTGGGTGCAACTCGCTAATTCCAGAATGATGTAAAGTCTCTTATCGTGTATTTGTGATTCCTATTTCTTTATAACTAAAACACGAACTCCAAATTTCATATGCTCCAGTCTGTTGAGCGCAGTTCTTCCCATCACCTTGAGCAATATTTTCCTTTCCAATGGCTTCCCATGCAAGAAGTTTGTTTTCAAAGCATCTCCGATAAGGCTGCGTTACCATGTAAAGTCAGAACTTTGGGCATAAGTGTGCTGCCTTTAGAAAGCAGACGGAGTTTTCAGTAGAGGTTTTCGAGGAAGGCGTACATTGCTGATAGTCTTTTTTATCCTTGTCAAATGGCATTTAAAAATTTCGACTTTTCCATATTAAAGTACCTCACTTAGAGGTTCTTGAACATTTTCAGAGTGCCATTTGTTGTTGATCTTTGGGCAATGAAAGCACTCTTAGCAACCTTAATATAAATGTGAGAAATTGTAAATATCCCATTAAAATTTTTCATACCATTCCAGCATCACCATGTTCAACTTTGCTGGACTCCGGGTCATGTGGAATCTGGGTGATCAAGCATCAGCGGCTTTCAGAAGCGAGGTTCACAAGCTCTGGTATGAACCCGTGACAAGTGCACCTACAAGGAAGCAAGAATGCATTCATCTAGTCAAAACTGAAATGACCGACATACTGGCCTACCATTACGCAGAACGCACTCACAACGCCTCTGTAAAGGCTGAGGTAACCACTGGATCATTCTTTGGCCTGAAGCTTTCTAAGCTCTGCAGTTTTACCAGTGATTTCAATATAACGAACTGCTCACAAAGAAAGTTAAGCGACGAACTGTTTCAGAGAAACAATTAAATGCTCACTTTTAAGGTAAAAAAAGGGCCGCTTTGGCACGCTACAATATTGGGCGCCCGCACCGTAGGATATTTGCAGTCACATGTCGCACAAACATACAATAGACCCTAATCTATAGCCTACTTAATGATGCTTAGGGCACCGAGGAAACTTTCACGTAGAGCTCAAAATACAAACCAAAAACATAAATATTTACGCTTGGCTCAAAAGTCTTCATAATCAGTAACACTGTAAGAAATAATGTGATCAGCTATCTCTTACAACATATATGATGAAACTGTGAATTTCTGTGTAATTAGAAGACGGCAATGCATACATCGACACGCTCGAGATTTATTACTTCAACATACGGATCACTCATATAAGCATTTTTGGCGTCTAAAATTTTGTGGAATTTTGTTTCAGGTTGAAGACATTGCCAAAAGAATAAAGAACGCTTTTCAAGGCATGTTTCTTAATAATTCTTGGATTGACAGTGGGAAAAAGGATGCTTTGCTTGACAAGGTGAAATATTTTCTATCCTCATTTTATCACCACGGTGTAAATTCCAATTCATAACTTATAGCCACATCATAAGGGCGATGTTTTGTTTCGGTTCTGTTCACGATTCTTCGTTATTTACATACTGTTCATCGGCCAAGTGCTTCATTTACTTAAGAAAAATTTTTAAAACATATCTTTTCATGTCCCTTAGCATAAGTGAAGGAAACAGAGAAAAGACTGGGACGTGACACGACTACACATGCACTGAATTATGTTGAACATATCATAATGGAAGACTTCTCGGGAGACGTTTATTCTCACCCGCAGGCAGAGACGTGCTCCCAGCGAGGAGCGTCAAGAGATGACGATGGAAATTTACAGGTGAAAGACAATGAATTCGCAGCCAGAGAGGCGACGACGACGAAGGGGGATAAAGTACTAACAATACTTACATATTTATCGCAGAAGTCGGTCAAAGCCACTGCTCGAAGAGAAAAATTTATTAGGCGTTAGAAACCTAAACGCCCCGGCTACCTCATGCTGTAGATTTAATACCTGAATAAGATGATGATTAGTCGGTGTACTTTCAAGTAAAAAAAGAGCATTCACGTAACGTTACTTCTTTAGAAATCGTCTCGATAAATGTGGTCGACCGATTGATCATACCGCCCTTCGCATAAAGATTTGGTGCTTTTCATATTCATAGGGGCACTACCAATGCGGTACTTATTCAAAGTTCTAAAAAGGTATCAAGCGTTGATCTGCCACACTAGAAAGTCTAAAATTAATGAAATGTTCCCAATGTAAGACGTTTTTGTAAGTTGTTTGCTTAATAATTTTACTTCGTTCCGAGAATGAAGGTATTCAGGCGGCTAAAAAGGGCGTCTGGATGCAAGAGCTTACCGTATGGTTAGAAGAGACTTTGGGCAGTGCGTATTAATGGCCTGGTACACTCACCAGTTGAGCGGGGTTGCCACTTGGGAAGTGCACAACGTTCAAATAGACCGCGGCTTACGCCTGCTCGATTCCTCATCCAACTGGAGCGCACGCACTGTGAGAGTGCTTTGCCGAAGCCCAATATGGCGGCTGCCTGAACGAACGCCGATATGTCCGCATTTTCAACAGCCGCAGCAAAAGCAAGCGTGCACTCGAAAAAGCCGCGCAGATGGCAGAGTGGACCTCTCTCGTAGCTCGGACGCACTCAAGCGAGACTCTACGAGTAGACGCAACAAAAAACAGCTTGCTTCGTATTTCACGGCATGGCTCGATAGTCTCAGCGTCGAATATTTCAGCACAACGTCTTTTGTACTACGCTCTAACCGTCACGATTATGAAGTACTGAAAGAACAAAAAGCTTTTTTTGCTTAACAGTTTTACCAGCGCGATTGACGTTCATTTGATGATAACTCCAGTTTTGAATACTAGGTTTCGGAGCAAAGAATTCTAATCCAGCGCGTAAGGAGCTGCTGCGCTAAACCCGTTCAGACGCGGGACGCTCCACTGGCGCTGTACTGGGACTGAGCGAGTGGTAATGTATATACGTCTCCAGAATTTCAGCCATATTTTTCGCAGAACTTTGGATTGAAATTTTGTGTCATAGTTTTCGCTCCATGATAACTACAGGCATATTTGACAAGTAAAATGTCCGACATCCTGGGGAGCAGAGTGTATGTGGCGAGCTTTATGATCCCGTTTAAACTATGTTCTACCCACCAGGAACTTCGCGGGCTCTGGACTCCTGCTGACGCTCAGCCTCAGGCGCGTCTCACGGCTGCATGTATATCAGTCTAGCGCTGACATGTCCACCCTCTTTCTTTCTGCTTACGCTGCACAACAAGTTAGGTCTTCGTAAACTTTTCACTTCCGTTTGCGATATTGTGCTCATGGCAAAGCTTGTGCGTTTTCAACGTTTATTACCATTGCGACGCACCAAGAATTTGCTCAAGGTGTTCCGTGCCGTGACTAAGATAGAAGACCGGTTGGCGCTCTCCTCCATTTAGTATCCTCCACACGCCCAGCTGCATTCGCGCTCTCCATCTTTCTGCGGTCACGTCATAGTGATATTGGTTTTGAGAAAAAGGGAGGCGGGCCGAGCGTGGCTCATTTTTCTGTGGACACCGGAACCACGCACTGTGGCAAGTGGTGAAAGAGGGAAAGAGATGCCGCAGTGGAAGCCTCTGGAATAATTTTGACCAACTTTTACATAACAGTGAACGGCGCGGAGAAGGCGCACACCTTGTCTGAGTCAGGCATTGCGGCACCGCCTTTTTCATCGACAATTTTAATTCCCTGCTGCGCCATGTCCAATGGAAAGAGACAAGGGCTCACTTCTGCACGCAGCTGATCTTTTTTGGAGCGCACTGCCTAGCTCCTTTGTTCTCCCTGCGCCCACCTGACTACTAAAACGCCGCAAAACCAGGTGATGGGAAAGAAATGAACTTTACGTTAATATTACCATCCAAATTTTAGATTTTGGCAGAAGAGTAGCATTGCCCAAAAAGAGAAAGGAAATAACGATGTTTCACGAGGGGGAAACAATATAAAAAAATGGAAGATAAGACAAAAGCGATAGCATGGTGTTGACTATTAATTCGGAAACTAGTTGTACCTAATTTAGCTTGCAAATACTAGCTGGGAGACCGACCGGAACTTTCCACAGTAGAATAATAATTGTATTTCGATTCTGCCCTACAGCCGTTTGCCTTTAACCAATTTTTGTTGGCGCATTTCGTACCTCCGTCAACAAAAGGCACTGAAGTTTTTTTGAAGGCTGTGGGGTATCTATCCCGCTTTGGGGCCTGCACTCAGTGCCCACACTATTACGATAACTCGAACCACAGGTATGGCCGCGAGAACTAACACACCAAGGAATAGCCCGCAAGCAAAAACCGTTCATTGAGATCTCCCAATCAATGCGGACGGCTTCCTTCGGTCGGGCGCAGGTAGTGGGCAGGCAGCTGGCACGGGAAACAGCTTGGTCACCTGGGCAGAAAAGGGGTCGTCGCCTCCGTGCGTTCTCTCAACTCTCCCGCTGCCTGCCCAGCCCGCGCGGCCGCCGAAGACCCGAGGGTAGAGGGCGGTCACACACGTGATAATGCACACGCCTCCTCCCGCATCCTCTGGTGCCGCTCGGAGGAGGCCGGGAAGGGAAGGGCCGCGGAAGGCCACGAGAGAGACAGGCGACGGGCAATGTATGATCCCCACAAGGTCTATATGAATAAGAAAGGAAATAAGCGAACAGCATTTTTTTGCGGACGTTGTGTGCTCCGTGGTTCAAACGCTCATATACCATACGCAGTACAATATCTGTCGTCGAAAATGCATTCTCTTTTTGCAGTTGAACAAGACGAGAATAAGAGTTGGTTATCCGGATGGGTTAATAAATGCGTCGCTCATGGAGCAGCTCTACGACTATGTGAGTGTGCAATCATTAGTTACTAACACGTATAGCTGATGCCGATTTCTAGTGTCCCTTCATTTCGTTTCAGGTACCGCATATTTCAGTCAACACTACTTTCGTTGAAATATGGCACAATGTATCCGAAGGTCGCTTCAGGAGAGAGTTGAAGAAGTTCCGCGACCCGTACAGCGAGCACGAAATGTGAGTATAAGAAACAGCTGTAAAGACAGTAAGCAAAATTTGATGGGTGGGAAGCATCGATTTGCATTGCTAATCGCTCAACTCATGATGTGCACTGGCTAGAACTTATTGCACAGATTATCTGAACAAAGCAGTGAACGCTCACGAGATACAGGTGCTCGCTGAACGGCCTCTGTCAGCCTGTTTGGCAAACCATTTTACTCTGTTGGTATGAGTCGGGCAGGGCACTTAAGATATCACGTTTTTGTAATGCTGGCGCGAGGCAATCTTCAAATGTGTTCCGATGGCCAGCTGAATTCGCTCCTTTGTGCTGCAGCCCGCTATTCTTCTGTCAGCTGCAAATGACGCTGCCACATTGGCGGGCAGGTTACATCCTTAACTCAAACGATTTCAGTGCGCAAACACGCTTTGCCTCAAGCATCTGTCTACTGATTTTCTTCTTTGATTAGAAACACGGCAACTCCATAAGGGACGAAGGAGTAGGACAAGCGCTTTTTCGTCCCTTGTCGCGGCGTTCTTTCTGGGGTCAATGTGCCAACTAGCCGAACTCTCCGTTTTGCTGATTTTGTTCTGTATCAGCATCATGGTTTGGTTTATGGGCGTTTAACGTCCCAAAGCGACTGAGACTATGAGGGAAGCCGTAGTGGAGGGCTCCGGAAAATTCGACCACCTGCGATTCTTTAACACGCACTGACATCGCACAGAACACAGTCCTCTGGAATTTGAAAAAAAATGAAAGCTGGCTTTTGGGAAAAGAAATGGCGCAGTATCTGTCTCACATTTCGGCAGACACCTGAACCGCGCCTTAAGGGAAGGGATAAAGGAGGCAGTGAAAGAAGAAAGGAAGAAAGAGGTGCCGTTGTGGAGGTCTCCGGAATAATTTCGACCACCTGGGGATCTTTAACGTGCACTGACATCGCACAGCACACGGGCACCTGTGCGTTTTGCCTCCATCGAAACGCTGCTGCCGCGGTCGGATTCGAACCCGGGTACTCCGGATCAGTAGTTGAGCGCCCAAACCACTGAGCCAAAGCGGCCTCCATCGAACTTCGGCCGCCGCGGCCCGGATCGAACCCGCGTCTTTCGGGTGAGAAGCCGAGCGCCATAACCACTGAGCCACCGCGGCTGCACATCAGCACCATTTTAATTGGGTTGTTAAGTATCGCTGGTCTAATCCTTCGTTCTTCTCGTTACCTGTCCGCATTTTCCACATGCTCCATGTCCGGATGTCTGCCTCACTTCCCATTTCGATATTCAAGGAGCGTAACAACGGAGGAAGGCCAAAGTTACTCAAGTAGGAGCCACAGACGCTGACATCCAACGGCATTTTTTTCCAGCATTCCATCGCGCTTTACACCATGTCAGCATTCAGTATAAATATAAACTGGAGAAAAGAGGATGAAATAACAAAAACAAAATCGCGAACAAATTGAAGCAAGCAACGATGAGTACCGCGCACCGTGGTACCAAGGCATGGACATGGATACTCGGTGTTTGCCTCCAGGAAGAGAGGACTGGCGATAGAGGACCCGAGTGAGCGGACGCGTCTCGCATCGACTCCGGCAATTTTTGGCTCCTTAAATCTTCCCTAGGACCCATCAGGAACCTCAACGGATCCAGGAAAGTACATGGGCCCTAACCGTTACCATCTTTTGGATGTGCCCGGTGACTCACAAAAACTGACCAGTGAAAACGTCTCCGCCAGCCGCGCCGCTGCGCTAAGCCTCGCCTCATCGAGGCGAGCATCGCCGGTGCGCTGCGTTCCTCACTCCTCGGCAGCGCGCATACCCCCAACAGCCATGGAGGTGCAAGCGCAGGGTGAAGACCTCCGACCCAGTGAGTGGACCCGATACTCCGCGCCTACAAGGGTGGAATCTGAAGTGCGGAAACGCTGGCCATATCCCCTTAAGCAGCGTCTGTTCCATCTAAGCCTACGTCGTCCGCGTCCGCTAATCCTCCGACTTTCAGGCCTACATACAGGCCTCAACAATAACAACTGCGTGTGACGCACGCAGTTGCACTCCGAAGCCAACATATTGCTTCACTCCCGGCACTATACGGGTCGTTTTCCGACCAAAGGGAGGCCTCGCTTTGAAAGGAACCGTGGCGCAGCCACTCCCGCAAGCCCTGCAAGTCAGCGCCGCTGGCCGTGACCTTGGGGATATTAACCTAAGGATCCACCCTACGAATAACACCTTCACGGTCGCTACCCCGCACGAGATAACCGCCCTTCACCTCGTCCAGCTCAGGGAAGTGGTCCTCCAAGAGACCGGTTACCCGGTCGCAGCCTGCATTGCACCGACGGCGGCTGCTGTGCGCGGCGTCATCTCGCAAGCCTTCTGGGAGGAGACGTCGGAGCAGTGCTAAGGGACCTCCAGACCTGCAACCCGTACGCTGATATCATCCCAGCCTGCAGAGTGGGCATACGACTCATTCCATGCTGCTCAACTTTGCGCACGGACCAGTCCTCCATACCGTACGCTACATGAGTGCGTAGTGTACAGATGCACGCAGTGCCAGGGTAATCCAGACGCGTGCACGGACTGTCATCGGCCGGACCCCCCTCTCCATCCGTCTATTACGCCCTCCCAGCAGATCCTCTTCAGACGCCTGCAGAGCCGCTCTGTGTCATCCCCTCAGCTGTTATCCAACAATTGGGGCACGCCCCTGCATGCTACCTATGCGGTGACCCATACGCCACACTCTCCCACATCCTTTTCCGTGCACTGCTGACCCTCCCCCGCAGGGACAGCACGCCATCTCTAGCTGGGAGGACTGGGAGGTCCTGCTCACGTCTGCAGACCCGACATCGCAGCTTGCTGCGGTGACTCGGGCTGCCGACGTCCTGCCCGGCATGACCAACATGGTGCAGTACGGGACCGCGCATGGTCTAAAACTCACTTGCAGCAATAAAGTTTTTCTGTCTGTCTGTCCAGGAAGAAAATTATAGAAAGAGTTCATGCATAAGCCATGTGGAGGGAGCATGGAGAAACCTATTTGTAAATGTTTTGATGGACTGGCTCCGCGTTTTCTACGCCGATTTTTTTTACTTTTACTGTTAGCACAAGATTTGCCTTTGGCTACAAACATTTCTTGAGATTGGTTTCCTCATTGGTTTTTTTCTTACTGATTCTTTCTTTTAGCGCATAGTTGTGGTGAGTTAGCTATTACCTCATTAGCGTTTTTTTACTATCTGCGACTGAAGTTTTCTTTTCTTTAGTGCAGGCATGATATGTAATGACTTAGGTCAACGAAAGTAATGTAGCTGATGGTGCTACCTAGAGCGTCTCGCCGGCCGGTTCCGCAGTACTCTCGTTGAGATATCGTACCAAGTTACCCCAGAGGCACTCAATGAGCTTCATAGTGCGAAAAGTCCGCTTTCCACTACAATTGTTGTCTGTATAATTGGGTTTTAGCTGAAAAAAAAACGAATTTAACTCACTCATTCCACGCTTGAATTCGGTCCAAGTGCGTACCATCGATACAAGTGTGTACAAGTGCACACTTAAAGTGCCCATCAGACATCTGGCATGATCCGGTATCATACTTCTGGACCACTGAATGTGTAGACTTGAATTTTCAAGAGCTCATACTGTTCGACACATAATTAAAGGGCCACAGAAAGGGGTGTTTGAGATTGACTTTAAAATGCTTGCACTATGTAGCGTACAGGCCACCGAGCGTTCATGCCGCGTACGAGACGTCAAAAGCGAGCGGGAAATTTACAATAATTTTTTTTAAACTCCCGCTTTCGCACCTCGCGGCGACGCGCGGTCCTGGACTTTTGCGCGAAAACCTGGCAGACGACGTCACGTCTTGGAAATGACGTCAGCAGACGGGGGTTATCATTGGTTCACAGCGCCAAATTCTTTCAGGCGTCACGCGCTACAGCGGCCGAGGCCACTCCACGCGCTCCGCACCCGGCGGATGTAGGGGAGGGGCCGAGTGAGTGGGGCCGGCGGAGGAGCGCAGCCGTTTTGGCGTGCAAGAGGAGAGGGAAAGGCGCGAATACGCGGGAGTTCAAATTTTGTCTTCATATAACTCAGCTTCTACAAAATGCATTAAAATAATTCTTGCGGGGGGATAATTATGTACCATCGTCTTTTAACATCCCAGACATATCGCGCCTTTTTTGAGGCCCCCTTTCTGGGTCCCTTTAAGTGCAGTTGCCTTCAGGCGTTTTAGAGCAAACCTGGAGGTCGTAGTTCGGGATGTAGAACTGGTTTTTCGTTTTGAAGATATGCGGTCGACGACAAACTATGCATGCTATTATCTGCTAAACAAAATGGAACCATCAGGAGTTTAAAGATATGGCACAAAAATGGAAACGCCCTAGCTATTTTCCAGCTGCAGTTGAACAAAATACTTTGTAAGTAACAGCAATCTTGACTACTTGACCATCCAAAGCACCTGAGTACGTGTTTTCTGTATTCACTGCTTCTTAGTCATTTTTATAACGTCGAAGTCCGAAATAAGCTCGACTGTGAAGGCTTTCAATATTCACAGATACGTAAGTTACTTCATTAGAATATATCTTACCTGTTCGGAGAGTATGCTCACAGTAGCACGATTTTCAAATTTGGCATTTTATTCGACTGAAGCGGAAACAGTGCAGTTTCGCTGCAAGGAACTTGGAGACAATAGTTTTTCAGTTTTTTTTTCTACCAAGTTTTATAAACCGTATTATACGTTAGAAAGGTTTTTATACATCGCAGCCCCAGTCTGACACGTCTCGTGTAAAAAACGCGACTTGCAATATTATCTTGCCTATGTGTGTATATGGGTATGTACTCTGTCGACGTGGGGTAAACCTATTCGCTAGAAATACTTTTTTTTATACTGTGACCACCTCATAAGGCATTCATTTGCCTTTATGCGGCACTTTTGTATTTCTGACACTGAGAATGCATTTCTGATTTGTCGTTTTCTGAGGTTTTATTTTATTTGTCTTAAAACACCTTTTTTGAAACTTTATACGCCTCCTTTTCTCTCTCAGACCGTAAGACATAGCAAACAATGTTTTGAATAGATATCCATCAATGTATTTTACACGACTACACCTGGAACTAGAAAAGCCAGTTCGTATATTTATGTATAAAAGAAACGAATCACCGTTGGCGGTTTTAATGTACCTAGAATTAATAAAAGTAGTTCGCTAGAATAACATTTCCCACTTTTCAACGATGCACTACGATTCAGCTTCCAGTAATTTGGAAAAGGTACGTTCAGGCGCAAAAATGAGCAAGGCTCAGGTCTAAACTGCATTCATTTAGACGCGTGCTGGCACTTTTCCCAGCCATGCGTTTTACTACGTCTGCGGTACAGCAGTTACTAAAATGAACTCTCACCTCACCTTAGATTCGACTGAAGTAAAGGTAGAAGAAAAGACTGGTGCATTTCTTTCGATGCTTAAGCAGATCTGTTGATTCTTTCACGTGGGAAGCCCTGGTGCTGTACTAATTCTTACCTGTTGTTTTCTTTGCTCGGATAACCACCGGAACCTGCAGCACTTTACGAGTTAGAGCATTCTATGACCCGCACGAGGACGAAGTAGGTGGGTAAAATTTTGCAAATTTTTTCATTCACTCACCTTCTATGTCAAGGACTATATGATTGATCTCGTTCCCCAATTTATTTATTCTAAGACCTGAAGAAAAACGATTTTTCTACCATTTCAGTATAACAGGTAATAAAGCAGGCTAAATGAAGACATTATTCGAACGAATATATTGCTCCTAAAATTCCAGTCAGCTGATCACCTTTGATCACATTTTACGTTCACTGACATCGCACAGTACACGGGCCTCAAGCATTTAACTTCCGTCGAAATGCGACCGCCGCGACCGGGATCGAACCTACGTCTTTCGAGCACCGAGCACCATGACCATTTAACGACCATGGCGGGTCCACCAGTTTTAATAAGTACAGAGGTACAAGTATCTGCTTGATGTGCGTTATCGCTTCCCATGTAAGTCTAACACTATTTGAAAGGATCAACATCCTGAGAATAAACTGCTCTAAGATAGCTTGCATCTGCAAGAGTGCTGCGAAGAATATGTGACCTTAGTTAGCCGAGAGATTCCTTTATCCTGCACTGTAACGACTGTTGCTGACTAAGGGACCGTCACGAAAGGAAAAATTCCTTCGTCCATTTCTGCTGGAACGAAAGGTATATCACTCAATTGCTCTAAACTGTACGCGCATGCCCACGGACCCTGGAACCACCTCAGCGGTGGCGCGGTGAGAGGATTCTACCAGCGCCAAAGCTAGAAAGCCTCCGGCTAAAGACTAATGCCAGCGTCACCGATCAGATGGCTGACCAAGATTTCACCGTTTCAGCAAAACTGATCCCTCCTTTGAGAGCAGTCGGTAGTCCTATTTTAAACTGTAGTACGAGGTATCTCCAAACGGTGATCGCCGGCTTCACCGTCTTATGACGCTCGGGCAAAAAATGAAACAAGCGATAGCAAAAGGCCACTTCGGCGACATTCGTCATTTTGCTGAGCAAGAGGGCGCCACTTGCCCGAGCTAAATGACATGCCTGAACCTATAACGCGGCATTAGTCGCTGTGTAAATGCTCGACGTGGCCGGCAGGCGGCACTACGAAGCAGTTGTACCAAAATTTTGTTTTTAGTACCGTTGTACACCGCTTTCTGAGTCGACAATATTAAATGTTCTTTTTCATGAAATATTAGCCCCATAGTTCTACTTTGCATATTTAGGGCACCATTGAAACTTTGCATTTCGTCACTTTATATAAAAAGTACCCAAATATGAAAAAGGCACTGGGGATTAATAACGCCGAATTCCACTCAACGATCAGTCCACCAGAGCGACTGAATCTGTCAATCGACGACCGAACACTGATCGACCAGTGAAACGTAAATGTGCAACGGCAGGGAGCCCGACGTGAGCGTTACTGCGCTACCAGCTTCGTAATTCAGGCATGGTGTCCATCCGTGCATTTTCGCTTCATGATGACCGGCGCTAATACAACACTGAAATCCAACTTCGCCTTTTGCGTGTGAGGTGCGCCGCATTTAATAATGCTCTATGGTAAACGACAATCATTGCTATTAATTGAGTCTGAGTAGTCTTAGCTGCTTCAACCACTTTCCGAATTATTTAAGGCAGAAACATAACTTTTTAGATTTGACGCCAAATGAGGACGACGCCAGAAATGTAGGCAAACGTCTATGGTTAACAGGCGATGCATGAAGCCGCGCTAAAAACAGAAAAATGTGACTTGTCCTCCACGGAAGTGAGGGCACCACATCTTTGAAATTCCGGCTGAATAGTCCTCTGCACGGCGAATCCAAATAGCACTGTGCCGTGGAGAAGGTATTGCGAAACGGCCTATTCAGTTCCTGAACCCGGCCGTTTTGACCGGTGAACATGTATCGGTATTTGCGGAGCAACAAAATCTGCTCCGGATCTACGTGTGTAATTTGCCACAAGATAACTGTTTTCAATGATAACTGCGATAACTACAATAAGTGTTTTGGGCATCCGTTCCCGTTTCTGTTCCTTTAATATCACATCATCTTTCCTAATTTTCTTTCACGGCAAATAGGCCGGAAATTGTAGCGCCAGATTTGAGAAAATATAAGGCCTCAATACAAGCCATCTTTGCTGGGAAACTTAACTTCGGCAATTTTTTGTTTTAGAACTCTGTTTGAAAGATTCGTTGCACTCACACATTAATTGATTATTGCAGAGATTCCGTGGTCTCTACTGCACGCACCTGTATATGAATCAGGAGTTCCCCGGTAAGTTTTGTAAAGCAGCACGGCATGTGCAGAATACCTTGCTTACCTATTTAGGTTTGTATTCTGAAGACAGTAAATCCAAAGTATAAGATAACATTTAAAATATTGCCTTGGTGTATTTTCAGCCAATACAGATGTATGATAATCGCAAAACTAAGGTGCTTCCTCGGTGATGTGGAACTTTTGGCATACGTTCAAGATTTCTTGCGGATACGTTCCCAATTAGTTTTGTATCATCACATTCCATTGTTAATGGTATCAGTCAGGTCCCGATTTCCTCAGGGCCCTGTCCTTGGGCCCTTGCTGTTTCTCATTTTTAATAATTGCATTACCTGGGTCATTACCTGTAACATCATAGCGTCCACAACTGGCACGTTCGGTACGGGTGTCTCGACATTTGGCACGTCAGAGCCGTTTTCATGAATACAAACACACAGCGCCTATGTTGTACGTTCCTCTCTTCGTCCTGTGTTCGCGCTGTTCCCTTTTAATCTAGCCTCGAGGAATGCCTAACGCTTGGAAAAAAGTAAATAAAAGAACGCGAGATAATTGAAGCCTTTATTATGAAAAAAGCTTGAACGGAACATTGTGTACGCAGCCCATCCCCGCCACAACCAACAAAAGGCATTGGCTTCTTGGATGCAGGGAACGATGCGAACTTATTAAGCATGTTTACATGTTTTTAGGCTTATTTTTGGTTGCAACTGGTTTTCTTTTTTTGCTTTCGAGGTGTCTGACTTCTAGTCGTCAGCCTCATAATCCTTCATGTGCCCCCCCCCCCCCCCCCCCCGCTCTTGATTGCACCTTCATAAACCCTGTAAGCCCCGACAAAGCGTTCAGGGGAGCTTCTATTTTGTCTTTGCTTTTTGTGGTATGAAACCTCATGTGAATTACCCACTAGCCCGAAAAATCACACTTTTAATTAAATGTTACCTACACACCACCTGTTGTCCCGTTCGAATGCGCAAAAAATGTTTAGACCTAACGGTGGGATCCGTCGCAAGGAATAAATGATCACAAGAACCTTTTCGCTTATAATGTCATATTTTCTCACAGCTGAGGTAAGTGTAATGATAATATCAGCCACTAGCGTACTTGATTTCTCGAAAGCGTGTGAACGGGGCAGATAAATTGGTCCGGCATAAATAATTCACTTCCTCCATATAGTTACGCTCAGTCACGAGTTGCGCCACTTTATTGAGCTTTTTTCAGTTTGTCCATTTTTTTGCTATCTCTAGTGTTGGTCTCTGGCACGGTGTTCAGCTGCTACGCAATAAATGCTCGCCTTGCTTAGGCAGCAACAGTTGCATGGAAAGAGACGCATAAAAGACCTTTAGTGCTAGTTCGTAGCTGATCAATAGCATTAAGTGGACAGAACTAAATACCTCCACTATGCCTCATAACGGAAATTGTTTTCTCTATGCGGAAAGGAAACAACATTTATTTAGTGATTATGTGTTGGCTGTCTCCAATATGAGAAGAAAGTCAAATGAACCTAAATTGTTTTAGGAGTTTGTTTTCATGACAATAACGTACAGACAGGAGGTGATGACGGCAGGCAAGGGTACCTGCTCATAGAACAGACGGACAGGCTAGCGAGGCATTCACTCTTTATTGTGAAGAACAAATACCAACAAATGAAAAACTCGTCTGTGGAAATACCGCTGCACTGATCTGTCGTTGTACGCTAACAAACCAGTACTTCGCGTTGTGACACTCAACAAATGATCTGGAGATTTTCGGACAGGAAGCCTATAATTTAAATTAAAACTGCTCGAAGTAGAGGAGAAGAAAATGTACATATAACGACAACGAAAAGCGCATTTTTATGCCAATACATGCGCCTTTTCATCTCGTCTGCTGCGCGCGGTGTGTCTCTAAGCTTCAATGAACGAGGAGGGAAAAAACAATTTTATTTAATGAACACCCTTCATTTCTGACCACACTTCTATGGAGAAATCTGTTCTCGTCGAGTGAGCTTGAAAATTACAACGCGTCGCATGTGGTTACAGAAAGTACCAAGGCCACGTGCCAGAAGCGATGAACCATATCGACTTCAAGAAACAAGCAGAGCAATCACACTGCTATCGCTGCGTGTCTAATCGGGACAAAGCGAGGAACACACGCTTTACCCTAGCCATGCCCCCACCCCCTCCCCCCAAACTGTACGCGTAGCGTAGTGAACAAAGAAAGCGACGACTACCATGGTAAGTGATCAGCTGCAAGCGAAGGAAAAGATACGCCTACGAGCATGAAAGGACGCCCACGCACACTGCGAGATATCGACACCAGAAGTGCAACGTCAGGCGACGAGTCGACGCAGTTATGTCTGCACCTGACACACAGTCAATGGTCAGGTCTGGTCGCCACTCTGCCACTTGTTCGCTCTCTTGCAATGGACGCTCGAAAGCCACACCTACGTCATCGAACAACAATGAGCAGTAGGAGAAGAAATTGCTCCGCAAGTAAAAATATAATACAAATAATTATAGAATACGACCCTAGGTTGTGCAAGCGTTAAGAATATCTCTTCTGCGCTAAACAGTTTTCGAACACTAGCTGTTTACAACCGTGGTTGAGGTCATTCTCCATCAATCCTGCGTCCCCCCCCCAAAAAAATGTGACAACAAACAGACGTGTGCTCAAACACCTTTTAAGCGTGTTGTCTTCTCATACTACATATTTATAGAGAGAAAGTGGGGGCTTGTTCCTTTCTAAATCCTTTACTTGGTTCCCGGAGCTAGAGCGGCAATTCTTTTCGATCAGGTTTCTGGAGTACCTCCGCTCAGCATATATTGTAATTTTCTTGATAACGAACTTTTTCAATGAATTTGCTGTTTTTCTCTGAATGTTGTTCTGATCGATATTAAGAACAAACTTTAGCCCAATAAATACCTGCAACTTAAGAACAGCCAACACTAATATGAAGAAAGCGTTTTCAACGAAGACTTCTTACTACGTGTTGCAAACATACCATCACTGGTTGCAGAAAAATACCACGGCGGAGTTTAGGGCGTTTAATCTGTTTATTACGTTACGAGGTGCAAAAACTTGCATGCCACTTTTTTCTCGTGCAGCTCTCTAAACTATGGAGGGATTGGAGCAATTATTGGCCATGAGTTATCACGTGTATTTGACACGCAAGGTCAGTATTTAAATACAACGTAATCCTTATCCTGCGGGTGTCCTTAACCCATATAAAACAAAACATTTAGCAGGCAGCCAGATTTAGAAATTGTATATTAAGCATTGCTTTTGTTATTTTTGAAAAGCAGAAACTTTTCAACAAGTACCTTTGTAGAAAATGTAACGTTGTTATATAACATGTAAAACAATGAAACCGCTGGGCGTCCGAATTCGGTTCTGCAGATTATCCATTTTTCTACCACCAAAGTTTAAAACTTGAAGCTTTAGATGAAGGTTGAATACGCATCCTACACGAATTCTAAGATAAAAAAATGGTTGCAATTGAATATGACTGTTACGATATATATATAAGGTCATCCTATAGCCTTCAGAATTTTGTTAACATGTCTCTGCTCTTAGTCACTAACAAAGTCGCAGTAATGATAGTAACATTAATGAAATTGTGACATGTTTTACGCATGCCGCAAAATAAAGGAATTTTGATAGTTCAACCATTTTATAACATTATCGTCGTCTAGTGCTGTTAATGGTATTAGTCTTCTTTTTTAATCAAAATCGCTATTTAACATGCGGTGCAATGACTGACTAGTTGTCAAATAAAAAACACTTTTTCGGTCATTGTCGGCATGAGATTCTGTCGAAGCTTAGATTGTTACGTTTGCCCCTTTGGTTTACCAGCTTCACGAGTTGGCGTAGGTTTTTATTTCTATACCACAAAGCTCAGAGTTGGCCATATTTCTCAAAGAGAGATGGTTCGTTCCAGATTGATTATTTGGGCAAAGGCAAGATCCTTCAATGTTTCACTTCTAAGTATATCAATTCATATTATATGCTTGATTCATTGCCGATTTTGTCTATCGAACAATCCTTCCTGCTCTATTATGCATCTAGTATTTTTGCAATATAAAAAAAATAGTAAATACCTGTATTTGGTTCATGTCCGACATTTTAAATGAAGCTTCAACCTGTTATGATGCATGAAGATTTTTGCTGCGACATATATGGCAAACGTAGAAGGAACATATCGTGACCAAAAATATATTTCTGGAGGTCCCTTTTATGACCAGTGTCAAGAATATGTACATATTTTAATTCTTTTTAAGGCAATCATCTAGATGGTGCTGATGACCTTACTTGGTCGAAATTGGACAACAGAACTCAATGCTTCGTAAATCAGTATGAAAAGTATCCCTATGTTTTGTCTGGAGGGGTAAGTAAACCCAGTTAATTGCTCTAAGCTCTTTTCACATTAAAGATTCATTAGGAAAATGAAATATTTTGTGACCACTTCTCAGAAAAAAGGTTTTGTTCATATCCATCAACTGACTACCACATCTCAGAAAAACACCTCTTCCAAGTACTTCAACCGCGTTTCACAAGGTTGTAACTACAAGCGTTCAGATATAGCTCTTTCGTAATACTGACATTCAGGAGAGCAGATCTAGAATTTAGGGTTTCTTTTTTCCCCGACATTGTATGAACAGGAGAGCGGACGCCTGAGCTATTACTTCAAAGTGCGAATATTTATTTCACTACAAGTACCAAGATTCGGATTTTAAGATCTGTGCTACGTAACCAGCGTGCAAGCCGTTGCTACGGTCGCACGAAAGAAAAGAAAAATTGAAGCAACTTCATTTCACACACTCATGAGCATCGCTCTCAAATTGCGATCGTGGAGCCTCTAGCTCACCATCTTCCTTCTAGTGCTTAGAAGTCTTCAAACACTGTGAAGGCATTCTTTGTATCGAAGGGGAAATAACAGGCTGTCATACGCAAAACAACAATTACCACAAGCCAGGTGTAGCCTCATCGTGCGCGTATTGCTCTTTATTACTTCCCGTGCGAACATAATAAAAAGTCTTACGGACTATATTCATTATGCTTCCTGCTAGATTACCATAAGTGGTGTTCAGTCTCTCTCTCGTGCGCACATATCCAAATATTTTATTAATAACTTGTTCACGCCACATATGAGACGCTGGAAGCGCATATGCTAAACATATTACGGCACCAAGAAGGCAACAAGTAATATAATAGAATATGTCGAGTTTTTATGCACCACATTTTGTTCTGAGCCTTCGCGCTACAGGCAGTCAAAACAGCACTCACTAATGGCGCCTTCATTGCTGCAGTCCTTTCTACTGGCGCATATAACGATTAAGATTTGCGGTAAGCCATTATGCTTTCAATATCCGACAATGCGTGCGCAAGGAATATCGCATAAATCTCAATAACACGGTTGATATTGTCGCTGCACACGTCGGCCGGGTCACGTCCTGCGATATCTAATACTCATGCCTTACACAAGCCTCGAATATCGAATGTCACCGCATTTTGCGCCCTCAGCGTACCACCCGAGCCTCAGCCACACTCTAGTGTGCCCCTGTAAAGTGTTTGTGGTCACGTACACTGCACACTATGAGGGCGGATGAACTTCACCACCTGTATAATCGTGGTAGCTTTCATCACACAGCCGAAACACAATTCTATCTAGGCTATACGTCGGTTACGTGCGCCGCATTGGTTGCTGCGGATAAAGTATATGCTCCTGACAAAATGTCACGCTATAATCGCTACCGAGATCACCAGCGAATTCGCCGCATTCTAGTAACTTTGACGATTAGCGCGCATTATATTTAAGTAAACTTATATTATAGAAGCTTCAACTCATAAGACTGCTGGCATGGCAACTTTTAGAAATTTAAAGTCAAAATGCACTTATGCTATGTGCGACATAGCTTTATCCACAACGTCCTGTGAACTTGAATAAATCAATGGCTGACCGGAACGTGCGTGCCAACGTGTTATAAACCACAGGTTTACGTAGCATTAAATATCGTACCTAGCAATCCCACTCCTCAGAACTAAATATCATGATAACAAATGAAGTTTCATCGCTTCTTGATTGGTAGAAAAATGAACCATTAATTTTCGCGAATACAGAAATATCCCTTAGTGATTTACTACGTGCAGGGAAAGGAAAAAAAGACATCGATGAATGCGAATAAAATGTAAAGGAAAGGGAGTCATAAGACGACACTGTTCCGATACGCGCTAAAAACAAAGTGAAATTTAAACTAAAATAGATACCATAGATGTTTAAGTTTGAAATTATTTCAACACATAAATACAATTTATAGAGCCCAATTGTGCCACAGTCTAAGTCAAAAATACAACCTCAAAACATTTTCAAGGCGCCGTTACTGTCGGCCCTTATCAGACCCTGATTGAGGTCAGGGATGAACAAATTCTGTCGACCTTTGAGATTGTTTTGAGACTGTCTTCAGATAGAGTGTTGCGTATTGCGGTCTCTGGCTTACCACCTTGCTTAATTTTGTCTTTTTATCAATGAATGAAAATATATTTATTACCTGATTTCTATAGAACCTGTGGTGATTTGATGTCTGTCTGTTGCTCCTGGAAAATTTCTTACCCCCAATTTATCATTTCAGTATGGTAGCATTACATTCAATGGCACTAGGACACTTGATGAAAACATCGCTGATAACTTCGGGCTACAATCAGCATACAATGTAAGTACCGATCAGAAATATTCTCAATATGCTGGCACATTAAAACTAGGCATCTCTAAGCACCGCCGCCGCGGTGGCTGAGTGGTTATGGAGCTCGGCTGCTGGCCCGAAAGACGCGGGTTCGATACCAGCCGAGGCGGTCGAATTTCGATGGAGGCGAAATTCTAGAGCCCTGTGTGCTGTGCGATGGCAGTGCACGTTGAAGAACACCAGGTGGTCGAAATTTCCGGAGCCCTCCACTACGGCGTCCCTCATAGCCTGAGTCAATTTGGGACGTTAAACCCCCATTAACCAAATCAAATCAAACCCTAAGCACCACCTTAGATATAATGCATGCCGTGTCACAAGTATTTCAAACCGAGAACACTACACCCACCTCAGATAATTACCTTACTTTCATGCAAGGCTGTAAGGCCAGGGTTCCTGACGGTGAGATATAATTGGTTAGTGCGAAGCCAAGCCGCCAGATTGTATCTTTTCCATTGCTCCTCTTACTAATCGCTTGAGACCCAGGCTGACATTTTAGAACCCTAAATAGTTTATCTAAACTCTTTTGTGTGATAAAAAGAAAAAAAACTCATCTTGATGAGGATATATTTGCAGGCTTACGTCAACCTACCGAAGGACGACTGCGATTTCATCGACACTCGCCTACAAGGCCTAGAGGAGTTCTCGGGCAAGGCGTTATTCTTTCTTGCCAGAGCAATGGTTAGTACTTACAGAAAATAGTAGGAGCAGGCACGGACTCACAGAAATTCTCCTGCAGTCATAAATGAGATTGATGTGACAGATATATTATTTTTCTCACTGCAGGAATCATGCAAGAACTTGCGATATGGGCATCTCGCATTGCTTAGCGCCTTCGGCACAGTAAGCCCGTCTCAGCACAGGTATATTACCAACTTTTCCGTCTTTAGATGATGAAAAGAACGCATTTTTTGCGAGCAAATGTCGTTGCTTTCATTGTTCACAATATAAATTGCATATTCTTGTATAAGACAGCGAGAGCCTAGAAATTGTGCCGGAATTCGTCTACTTAGGGCAGGTAGTGACAGCTGATCCGGATCATGAGAGGGAGATAACTAGAAGGATAAGAATGGGGTGGAGCGCATATGGCAAATTCTCGCAGATCATGAGTGGCAGTTTACCAATTTCCCTCAGGAGGAAAGAGTACAACAGCATAATCTTACCGGTACTCACCTAGGGGGCAGAAACGTGGAGGCTAACGAAAAGAGTTCAGCTTAAGTTAAGGACAACGCAGCGAGCCATGGAAAGAAAAATGATAGGTGTAACGTTAAGAGATCGGAAGCGGGCAGAGTGGGTGAGGGAACAAACACGGGTTAATGACATTCTAGTCGAAATCAAGAGAAAGAAATGGGCTTGGGCAGGGCATGTGATCCGAAGGCAAGATAACCGCTGGTCTTTAAGGGTAACGGAGTGGGTTCCAAGAGAAAGTAAGCGTAGCAGGGGGCGGCAGAAGGTTAGATGGGCGGATGAGATTAAGAAGTTTGCAGGCAAAGGGTGGATGCAGCTGGCAAAGGATAGGGTTAATTGGAGAGACATGGGAGAGGCCTTTTCCCTGCAGTGGGTGTAGTAAGGCTGATGATGATGATGATGATGATGATGATGATGATGATGTATAAGACTACCACTCTTTTCACGCGATCAGCAATCACACTTTTCTAGTATTACGACAACATTTTTTTATTTAAGATACTGCCGGTCTTACTGCAAGAACTTGTCGTGGAAAATTCGTAGACTTCAAGCAGAAAACAGATATCTACATATTCTTGAAGGGCGGCTACGCATATGCCCTAAAGGTACAAAAAAACAGCCCTCGAAAAAAAGATAAACTCATTCTCGACGATGACAGGACATACTTGCGATACAGTAGAGTTTTACATGTTCCCAAAGATGTAGAAATTCAGTTCACTTATCAAGATATACAGGCACGGCTATTGCATCGCTACTCTGCGTGAATTACGCCTCGCTTTGTTAGGCGAAGCAAGGTATGGATTGAGTTCTGGTTATGTTATGATCCAAAACATTCCATTCGCCAAAAATTAGAGAAAGGAACGCTTGAACATGTCATAGCAACACACACTCTGTTAGTGGGCACCAGTGTGCAGCGTAATGGTTGCGATTATGAGTAGATTACCTACTTCCGTAGGTTTATTTTGCAGTGTTTCTATAATAATTGAAACGAAAAACTTTGGCGCGCATGTTTTTCCTTTCATGTTATCGTAGCATTGAAAAATCAATCTTCAAGCAAAGCCAGAGAATTGGTGCGCTCGTAGTTTGGAATTGATTTGTAACGAGTTGAGTTAAATAGACTGATTTTGGCATTTAGTTGCTGAGGAAGCAAACTTTATTCGCTTATTCAGAAACCGGCTTTACGAAGGTCGTCCTCGCTAAAAGTCCAGTAGATACTGCTATGTACCTTAATAGTCTCGTGACGAAGAAGACTGTCGTAACGCCGCAGTTCAGGCCACAAGGCCACGTCACGTAAGGCCACGTCAGGCCACAAGAGAGCGTAAGACTTAATTGCGGTTGGCCTTCTTTAGCGGTATGTCATTTAAGGTGCAAGAAAATCATGATAAGTGTTTTTATTTTTTTATAGTCACAGAAACACATCTTAGAGTATTTATTTTAATTGGCCATGTGACAAAAGGTTTGCATATATTTAAGTTAACTGTTTAACGACAAATGATCCTCGTAGCTGTTTACTGTTTTGTAAAGAGTGCTGCCGTCAGCGCAGAGTTGAGTTTAATGCAACATATTACAAATAACTTATTTGCTTATTGTCAAATACTATTATTGCACAGTTTATCATATTTTACACGAACACAAATGCAAACAGACAGTGGCTGCTTTCGCATACTTGAACGCAATTGAGCACGGACTTTCTCTGCCGCTGTAATTTTAGTGTGGTGTTAACAACAAAAATATTCAATGATCGGTGCACGAGGACGACGTAACAATGGTTAAATGTTTAGGGGATCCGCCCAAGGTGGAGTACATTTGTAATGAGGGAGTGATTACATATTGGCATCTACCGAAACGCAGCCACACTGTTAAAAGGGAAATCTGAACAGCTTTCACAAATTTCTTAGTTAAAAAAACAATATTCCTGGTTCGGGGTTCAAACTCGGAATCACCGCTTCACCGGAGAAGTCGCTCTACGAACTGCACTAACAGGGACGGCTAGTATTTGGTAGGGAGGGAACTGATCAGAAACTCCAAGTCAGATCAGTGTTGGTTGAATGTTCAGAGGAATTCCCTAGGGTAAAATATATTTGTATTAATGGAGTAATTACTCACTGGCATCCACCGAAGTGCAGCAATACAACTACAGTGTCAGGAAACTTTCCCTTTCAGGGGGGGTTCCCGCGCCAAGGTACCGCCCGACGAATGACCCACCACAAGCACAGACTACACCGTCTAATGCGCGCTAAAGGAACAACGCACAAATAAACAAGAAAACAAATTCATTCGCACAGAGATGCAACCGAAGGGACAGCGTTTATAGCAGCTTAACAACCAAGGGGTGTTCGAGCTCCGCAACGGAGGGACGATAGTATAAGCTACGTTCGGAAGAAACAAGACGCTCCACCAAATTACGGGACTACAGTAGGACCCCCACTCTACACTTATGACTTGGTCGCCGGTTGACCTGTCTCCCTCCTCTCTGTCCCCTTCTCTTTTGGGGTAAATGAAGCTGCCAATCAATCAATCAATCAATCGATGGCAGCCACTCACGCCAGGTGCTGCTGTCACGCTGCCGGTGGACCGCGGTGAAGGAGCCGGGAAGGACGCTGCTCCCTCCGAACGCGAACCCTAAACGTTTCGCCAGCAACTGGTCCGCGCTGCCGGAACCACGAAGTGCGCAAGCAGCGCTCCCGCGCCGAACTCTCCCTTGCGCTGCTGGCACGGCCTCTATCTAGCCGCTGGCCACATCCCACGCACGCTCACCGCGCTGGCGGCAAAGAACACAACGAGCTGATGTTGCACGCGGATGCACCCGTTAGCACCTGAAAGCCGCCGGGTGACGTGCGCTCCTCTCCCACAGCCTGTTGCGGCGGAGCCATGGGCCGCCTGGGGCCCCGTGCTAACCTGAACAGCTAGCATATGGCAAGGCGAGAGCCAATTGATCAATAACCCGAAGTGGGATCAGTGTTGCTAAAATGTGCGGGGAATCCCCCAAGACGGAGCAGATTTGTATTAACGCAGTAATTAATCATTGGCATCCACCGCCACGTGTTACAAAATACGTTATGTTCAAGTGAACCGTCCAACTACAGACGGGACTATTGGGTGTTTACTGTTTTAGAAACAGTGCTGTCGTCTGCAAAAGGATTTATTGCGACATATAATGAATTACTTGCTTGTACTTTTGCATGGTATTTTTTGCATAGTTTTTCAGCTTTTACGCAAAAACAAGTGCCAAGAGGCTGTGGCTGCTTTCACCGTCTTGGATACATTTGAGCACGGACTTTCACTGCCACTCTGATTTTAGTGAAGTGCTAATAATGGAAAATATTCAGTGATCGGCACACAACGACGACGTAAAAATGGTTAAATGCATAGGGGAATCCCTCAAGATGGAGTAGATTTTGTAATAAGGGAATAATTCCTGATTGTAATCAGACCTAGCGCAGCAGTACCGCTACAAAGGAAAGCTACAGCTGCCACAGAAACTTCGTAGTCTATAAAATCACTGCATTCCGGGGTACTAACCCACGATCACCGTTACGCTGAAGCAATCGCACTGCCAATAGATCTAACCGGGATGGATAGCTTATGGTATTTCGAGGGAGAACTGATCAGGAACCGGAAGTGAGATCAGTGTTGGTCGAATGTTTAGGGCAATCCCATGAGCTGGAGTTGATTTGTAATAACGGAGTAATTTATCCTTGGACTCCAGGACGCAATTTTCTTTGACTACACAGTTTCGTGAAAGCTGTATAGATTTTCTTTGTATCCGCATGGCTGCGTTCACGTTGATGCCAATTAGTAGTTACTTCCACATTATGACGTGATACTGCATTATCAGTAGGATAAAAAATGTTTTTTTTACATTCCACTATATAGTTTACATAGGTTGTCATAAACCTTACACCCAGATATGAATTCATGCTCTCTTGAGAAAGCCTGTATTGGCTGTAAATTTCAAGGATTCATGGTCAGTCATCTTTCTTGGTGCTGCTCTTTGTATTGCTGCGTTATGAATATACACCTCTTTCGGCGGAAAAGCCGCGATCTCTTAGTTTTTTTTTCTTTCTTTGCCTATGTGTGGGGGCTCAGCCCAAGCAGACGTAGCGGATCTGAGCGTTTCGGGGCACCCTGTCTGCCCATAATATGGCTGTACTGAGAAAGTTGTATTTTCATACTAGAAGCCTTTGCCCACTTCCACTACCAGTCCTTAGCACACTGCAGAAGCTGCGTTAACCCCCAACCTCTAACCTCCGAAAGCCCCCACTGTTCTTCGCCCATCGGCACCCTCAAAAATTCTTCAGCCACGAGAAGCGATAGGAATGCCCATAGCCCATATAAAATAAAAGAACACAAATGTTCTTCATGTCATACGAAATGTACAAGCAATATGCAAACGCAGATTGCTTGCATCGCATCTTATGTTTCTCTGTGTTTCTGTTTTTGTCTTTTCTTAGAGTTAATGTGCCAATGAAGAATTCCGGCGGTTTTGCTGCTGCATTCACCTGTTCGGAAGGTTCTCCGACGTCTGTAACTTCTAACGAAACATGCGTGCTATGGTGAATTGCCTGGAAAGGGATGGAACCATCCACTGGAGAAACAATGAATACAGCAGTTCAGTCTATAAGATTTTCTGTATACATATAAACTACGCAGTGAAATAAACTGAACTTCTGTACCTTGCGTGGTTTGTACTTTTTTCATGCGACAAAACTGATGGCATGGCCAGTACATATGTAAATGGTATAGCAAATCGCTCGTGATATATTGTTACGCAACGATTTTTATGGTTTATGAGTGTTTATCGTCTCAAAGCGACTCAGGCTATGAGGAACGCCGTAGTGAAGGGTTCCGGAAATTTCAGCCGCCAGGGGTTCTTTAACGTGCATTGACATAGCAGTGTACACGGGCCTCTAGAGGTTCGTCTCCATCGAAATTCGACCGCTGCGGCCGGCTGTTATGCAAAGCGTGTCTAAAGCATCACAGGAGAATGCTCCCATTAGCCTAATTACTGTATTTTTCCCGGTTATCCCACATACGTCCCGCTCAGTTACGCTTCTATTGCTCTCATATAAAGTGGCTGGCAGTGAGCATAACAGTTGAATTCCTGATCAAGGTGAAAGTGTTGCTTTGTGCAACTTTCCCCAAACATTCATAAAATATATTCTATCAGGTACACGAGCATTACTTTCCCTCAAGTGGACGGAAATAAGATATCACTGATCATGAATAAAGAAGCGCCGCTCATTGCATCTTTTCACTTGTAGACAAACGCCAGACCAAGCGACTGTTAAGTTTGGACGTAGAGAGACGCAGAGGAGTGCTCAGCGGCGAAAGGATCACGACTTGAGAGTTTACGACGTCGAACAGATAATGAACGGCGAAATGAAGGAAATAAAAAATAACGTGTAATAGCACTGTGTGAAACGGCATGACGATACTGAACATTGGTTTAGCTCTCTGGGGTTGAACTTCCAAAAGCGGCACAGGCTAAGAGGGTCGTCGTAGAGGAGGGCTCCGGTAATTTCGACCACATGGTGTTCTTTACTGTGCAATGACATGGCACAGCACACGGGCCATCAGTATTTCGCTTCAATTAAAATGCGGCCGCCGGGCACGGGGTCAAACCCTTGTCTTTCGGGTGAGAAGGCGAGTGATATAACCACAGAGACAACGCGGCGGCTAGATATCGAACCTATCTGCCATTGAAACTTGGGAGCCAAAATGTCCTCCATGCAGAAAAAGTTAATGAAAGATATAAATGGTGCGGATACTTTGTATTTTTGCTTAATATAACCAGGAGTTACGGCTCAATATTTCGGTACTCCGGGTTGATTGGCGAGATGTGTGAGGGGCGTTTCTCTTGCAGTGGTTGTAGTTAGACTTCATTATGATAATTTCTGCAGACCACAGGTTGTTTCTAAAGCGCGCTTATTGCCTTGCTCAATTTGGAGCTGCAGTTTTAGTGCTAATTCAATAAGAATTTACGGGCGCTTTTGTGCCCTACTTGGTTTCCTTCCCGGCATGAAACTGCGGAAATTGATGTAAAACAACGCAGGCACGAAGAATTAGGAGTGCATGTCGATGAACCTGTCATTGATATTCGTGTTACCGGCAGTATAGGGATCGTTACATTTTGTTGAATACGCCTTTATTATTAGATGTCACTGAGTGTCCTCCATAGAGCTCTTTCATTGTTCCTACCGTACAAGCTTTCAGCTTTCTGCTGCTGCGCTTTTTTTACGAGTTAACTTCCTAGGGTGTACTTAGTGTGGGAGTGCCTCGATAATTAGCCTTCTCAGCCGATATTTTCACCGCCTCATCATGCCGAACAGCCTCCGTCGGATGCTCCTTCTCTTGTGGGCATAGTCATAAAGATACAGGTTAGCACAACCTTTGCGAAAAATTAATACGTTTTGAATATACGGCGGAACATTGCCTTGATTGCTAGTGAGCAAGACTTGGTGATGGCCGCCTTCAGACAGGAAGTGACTATCCCGTTCTTTATGGCTTTGGAATGGCCGGATGAATAATCAAGCAACGCATTTTTGGCCCTAGGGTGGTATGCCCAACAAACATGATTGGGGCGAAAACGCAAGGAGAAATCTAGGAACTGGAGCCTTTTATCTCTACGTAATTCTACTGTGAAACTAAGACCATGGCCGCACTCCTTAAAAAGTTTGAGCACATTGACGACGGTGGGTTGCTGGTTGGGTTCAGAAGACAGCACTAAGTAGTTATCTGCATACCTACATGCCTTCAAAATTATTCCTCCTGTTTTCTGCTTCATGGCTCTATTGACCTTATTCAGAAAAATGTTGCTAAGGATGGGGGTTACGCGAGACCCGATACAAACACCAGGTCACTGTACGAAAAATTTCCCGTTCCTCACTATGACCGTTGACTTAAGATAAAACGTAAGTATGCCGAAAAAAGACCCAATAGATACGCCACATCAGGACACGAATGCGGCCTCGTCGTTGTTCTCCGAAATGGCTTCGTGGACACTTTTTATCATCTCGCTATTTGGCATTGAGTAGTACAAATCCTTAATGTCCACGCTGAAAGCGGTACACTGTCCTGGTTTGCTGTTGCTGAGAAGACTCACCACTGCCTCAGAATTTTCCACCATGAAAACGTCCTCCAAGCTCAGGCTCCCCAGATGCTTCTGAAGGTACATGGCCATCAGTAATTGCCTTTTTTCTTTTTTCCATGCAGGACACGACCTTAAATAAGCGGCGTGATCGCCTTCGCAGTTTGCGCAGCGTGGTGCGGCATCGCAGTCTTCGGATTTATAATAATTCGCGGCAAATTTGGTGCATGTATATCGGCCGCGGCAGATTTGGGAGCCGTGGCGAAACCTTTCGCATCTGAAGCAGCGTCTAGGGTTGGGACACATGGTCAGACAGATTTTTGCATACCCTACCTGGATTGATTCGGGCAGGGTGCAGGAAGCGAAGGTCAGTACCAGGTGTTTCGTTGGAATTTCCTTGTTTCCTTTGCGTATTTTTATTCTGTATACATTGGTCACATTTTTTTCGGACAGTCCTTCTAGCATTTCCTTTTCTGTCAAGTGTAAAAAGTCGTTGTCGGAGATGACACCACGTACTGTGTTTAGCGATCTGTGGGGTGTTACGCACACAGGGATGTCACTGAAAGTGCCAATGTCTGCTAATTTCGAGATATGAGTGATGTCGACAAGTTCTATTATGAGGTCTCCACTAGCCAATTTTGTCACCTTGTACTTCGGACCTAAGGAATCTGTGAGGACTTTTGAGGCTGTGAAAGGAGATATGCGTCCGGCTGGTTTTTCTTTCTGTTCACTATGAACGATGTTGAATTTTACGAAAGATGTTCTCTTTTTGTTAAAGAACTGAGTGGTTAGATCGGTCTGCCCCTTTTTGAGAGGGTGATGATTTGAAACTAAGGAGGCAGCCAAAGTAAGGAGGCAGCAAAAAAACATTCTTCAGTCATGGTGCCAGCCAACCACCATGGAGCCCAACCAGGAGACGGGACAGGAACTTGAAAACAAGCCCTGCCCATGCCAGCTGTACACCACAGATATAACCAAATATAACACAACTCGGGGTGGTTGGCCACACAAGGTTAACCCTCGCCGCTACAAAAAAGGAAAAAACTAAGAAGTGAATAGGAGACAGGAAAGTTGTGAGAAAGATAGGAAATTGAAAGATGGACGAGAGGATAGGAAAAGGCGACTGCTGATTTACCCCGGTTGGGTAAGGCCGGAGGTGCCGTCTATAGGAAGCTGGGGCCAAAGTGGGGCCTTAAAGGTCTGCCGAGGGGCCTTAAAAGTCCGAACGCTCGGTATCGGCTCAACCACAAGGAACGCCTTTTTCCAAGACACAGCGATGCCACGCACGGCTAGGCGCGAGTGCTCGGGTCCGTGGTGATGCACTGTTCATTATCATTCCCTTGCGGGGATGTCCCTGCGGATGCTCAGGAACCCGTGGTGTCGCCACTCACCAACGCCTTCAAGCTGCAGACGCCCCCCCCTGCGGGGTAAGACTGATCTGCTTTTACTGATGTGATCTCATCGCCGTGATTGATCACAGCGATCAACATCTGCAAATTATTTTGGAAACGTTGGCAAGCAAAGCCACACGAAAACAGATGAAAACTCTCACATCAAATGGTATAATATTGAGCTGAGTGACGCAACAAATGTTTCAAGTTGACGTTCCTGATATCAACAATTACGGTGTTAATTAAGAGATCTTCCATGCTAAAGGCGATATCTATGGTCCTGTGAATCTCTGATGGGCTTTAAGGCAAGGGCCCTTAATGGAGATTAATGAATGATGGTTTTTTCTTATGAAGAACCCTGACTGCGTGACAAATTATACGCGAGTATAAACATCTGAGAAGTACAGAAAATATTGCTTTTCCTTGAAGCCCTTTACATTATTCATGAAAAGAGTTATAAATCAGTTGATAACAATAGTTATCTCCAGCTGAAGTTTTTTCATGAGCACATTCCTGGCAAGAATTTATTGCCAGTGGTAGCGTTTCAATCGGTGTTTTTAAAAGTAAAGCAGCCTGTGCACTTACAGCTGGAGTAGATATTATATGCGGAATATCCTGTTCGTGAAAATTATCATAGTCCCAAAATGCAATGTATTGAAATATTTGTGCTCTGCTTGAATACAGTATAACTGGATAACGCATCCCTGAACACAGAAACCTTGAAAATACTCCTATCTTTACCAAAAACTACACGAGAAGAATCTCGGGTTTTCTACTAGTTTGCTGTCACTTTGTGATCCCCATTGTCATTTCACTTCCTCCCATCTAAAATCTCACCTCAAGGATGAAACTGCAGATTCACTCTCGCCAGTCAATAGAAATTTGTTTTGGTATTTCTTACAGAGTAAATATTCCGTTGCAAAATTTGGAAGCGTTCGCCAAGGCATTCATCTGCCCCAAGGACTCAACGATGCATAAGAAGCCATTAGAGAGGTGCGCGTTATGGTGAATGGTGCCCCGCAAGAGCCTCACACAGGAAAAAAAAAGAATTGCCAACCAATAATAAACGAAAGAAGCAACTTTATCATCTCTTTACTGCGAAACCAGTACCAGTGTCACGATGCAAAAATTCCATAGTCTTTCTGTAGCCGCAGAGAATGTAGCTTCTATTCTCCAGAAGCACTCAATATTTATTTCCTCAAAGGACTCTTTCGAGACATTACATAAGTGGGGAGGTCTCCCCTACAGACCTCTCCACTGTTGCCCAGCTAAGGGAGCAGTACGGAGGTAGCTAGTAAGAAATAAGAATAATAGTAAGAAATATTAAGCACCCGGACGCTAGTTAGAAATAATTGTGAAACGTTTACACTTTTAGAAGCTTAAATATAGGTTTTACAAAAGTTGCAATTAATTGAAATATGGATCACGTTTTATGCGACCATTGAAAGACACATTCTGCGGCGTTTGTAAGCATCGGCTTGGAGTAAAAGCCTCAAAAGTAATAATCGAGCATAAGTCCAACAGATCTCGCAAAATTGCTGTATCGGCTGACAGACTATTCCGTGAATTTTCTAAAGTATTCGTCAGCTTAAAGCCACCCTACAAGGCTTACCCTGTAGGGGAGAGGCAGCCCCAAGAGAAAAGAAGGCAAACGGGCAAGAGGTGGTAGATAGTTAGGTGGGTGGCAGCTGGAAAAGGACAGGGTTATTTGGAAAGACATCGGAGAGGCCTTTGCCCTGCACTGGTTGTAGGCGGTATGATGGTGATGATGGCAGGGGCCTCCCTACGCACCGTTCTTTTAGCGATCGTGCTAGGCACCGGCTTTTTCCTGTCGAAGTTGACACTTCGATGAAGGGTGTTTCAGAACGGTAATAGGCAGGCATCTGCAGTTGATATGCAGCAAACGCAACACAGAGGGTGCTTCGAGGACATTGAGCCATGTTTGAAGAAACTGCTGAACCGCAGCTGTATGAAACCAACATATTGTTTGTTAACATGTGGCGCTTCTCCGAGTACCTTTTATTGAGCTAGTTAATAACTAAAATAAAGATTGAAAAATGTTAATATTTAGTTTAGAGACATGTCATGTCGCTACTGGTGAAAGGCTCATCCATATTTTTAGCAACGTACCTCCTGCGCAGGCCTTTCTTAGGGGATTAAAAGAAATCCTGAAAATATGAAATTAACACGTTACTGCGGTGACGCGCTACCATATTTGAAGCAACGAAAAGTTCGCGCTAAAAATGCCACGATAGTAGCCTAAGTTCAGCGGTCGGCACATTGGTACAAAAAAAAAATTCACGGACGATCTGTGTGATTAATCCGGAAGAAATGGGTTTGTAAGCTGGCATTGATTTCTTGATCGCATTAACACGTGTCACCCTCTTTGTCCAGTCAGCTTATTTGTGCTTGATGGATTTGTGCAAACTTTGTGAACATCTGCGCCAACTAGTACCAGTGCGCTAGAGGCTGGCACGGTAGATTTGACCTTCAAGTGGAAGAGTGGAGGTGTGTCAGCCATGTGACGGAGCACGTGACGTCGCACCTGCAGCCATGCGCCGCCGCCACCTTGTCAGCTGTGTCCACGTGACTAACCACGTGAGTCACCGTTCGCTTGAAAGGAAGACGAAGCCACTCTCGCGTGCGTGCACTGCCGCTTCGCAGTTTCTCGAGATGGATGAAGCCAGTAGGCCGAGTCGGATCTCGTAGACGACGAGCTCGGTCCGATCATCGGGCTGACGTTGATAGTCATGATAAGCATTTAGCTGCAGGCAGGGAAGTTAAACGTGCCAAGCTAGCGGCAGAGATCGAAGGAAGAACGGGAGTGTCGACTGGCTCAACGGATGTCGAAGGATGCCGATAGGCAGCAGTGAAGAGCTTTGGAGGCAGCCGCTGCTGCCTCCGCCACGACTTCGGCTTCGCCGACGGACAAAGACGTTGAGTCTAACAAGGCTTAGCAACGCAGCATAACCGCGCATATAATAGATTTCGCTTGCATAACCGAGCTTAGCCGAGCGAAGCCGCAGCCTTTGCTTTTATTTCATTGTAAATTTCATTCCCGTTCATTGGAGCCACTAGGATTAGTTAAAAAATTTCCGAATCGGTTAATTGCCGCGAAGAGCCATTACAGTACTTCGAGTGGAGAGAGTTACTTTTTTTCAGCAAAAGCTGTTGCTGTCCTGCTTCTGAATATGGCGCGCTGGCCTCGCAGCCATTCTCCATGCCACTGTGAATAGGACTGCTCGATATCAAGACGCAACACGCTAAATGAGGAAGTGCTTACGTATCAAGCCCCTCAAGTGATAGGGCTGCAGAGGCCACAGAGATGCCAGAGATCGCGGGCAGAAGATTGCAGACGTTAGTGCCGACAAACTATGGAGACCTATCTCGTCGTTCAGCCGAGAGCGTAAAGGCGTATGTTAATGCGACATTTAAATGTACGTACCACAAGAACTCACAGCCAACACCTAAGCGAGAAATGCCGCATTATGTACCGCTGCAGTGGAAGAAACAGCTCATCGGTGGATTGAGAGAGAGAGAGGTGAACGACCAATCAAAACATTCGCTAGGCAGTTCAAAGAGAAATCGCTTGGTGTACGCAACTGAGTTCTTTCTGAACTCTGCAGTAAGTCATATGTTGCTCTGTGTGATGTCGTTCAAGTTTGGTGGTCTTAAGTGACAATTCACTCAACCTGACCAGGATATTCTGTACACCTAAATTTTCAGGGGGCTTTGTAATTTATTAAAACACAACAACGAAAGATAAGATGGCACTTTTGTTCACTCATTTGTTTGGAGAAATTTTTAAAATAAAGAGCTCATTACGAATTAGCTATAAAATTAACTCGAGAAGACAATAGCAAAGTGCGTTTTTTATCGTTATGGATCATTTTTCTGGTGAAAAGAACCATCGTGACAGCTGAAGCAAACACGCAGCGGACGTGGCAGCCCTAAAATGTACCGAAAGCAGTGCAGATTGTCTATGTACCAAATGCCAAGCACCTGAAAGTCGGTATGCAATAAGCGAACGCCTTTAATAGCTGCTCATGTTATGGCATTATTTAATGATCAATTGTGCGAGCGGTCGATTGTTCTAGTTGCAGCGGGAAGACTAGTGAGTGGCAAGATGAGATAATGGAATCCAGATTTCTGCATTGTATCGCCTTCCACGTCAAAGCACTTGCCACGTGTCTTTGTTCCTTGCTCTTAATAATGTCTAAAAGTTGACAAAAATTCAAGCAAAAATTCATTTGCGAGCAATTTCCGAGAAGCAGTCAACACTTTATGATATTCAGTTACGAACTGTCTTGTTTTGCTCACGATCGCTAATTGGCTTCCAGCTATTATATTCAAATATCAGGAGAAATAAATGGGGCGCTCTTTTCACGGTCGCGCATGAACACTCTCTAAAGAAAGGCAAGCCTACAGATTTGAAACAGTCATCTTTATTTGAGGTTCCCCATAACGGTGAGTGCTAGGGCCGTTTATCTATTTTGTTTGAAATAGAACTGCTAAGAATCCGTGGTCAAAATTTCTTCTTTGTTTTGTTTCACATTCTTGCTCTTGGATTTACCTGTGTCGCAAGAATAGGCAACTGTTCGTTCTCCATCTCTGCTAGAATAACGTGCAGAAGCTGTTGCAGTTTATTTTACTCTACTCGCAATAGCGAAAAATTTCTCACAGGCCCGCTTAGGAAGCATAAAAGAAGAGCGTGCAACGTAATCAACGGCATTGTAACAAGCTGTTGTCAGTTGCCTCGATTACTTTAAAACCAGTGGCTGTACATGCTCACGTACGGTATGGTGAAGAAGTAGCGACTTTCCTGCGGACGCAAAAGACAGCGTACTGTCGCTAGCTTTCAACATGGTGGCGGCGATGCAGAACGATTAACTGCCAATTAAGCGTCAGATGTTCGTGAGCTGTATTTCTGAGTGAATCGGCTCAAAGTCGGGGCCATCTGTTTCCTCTGACTCTTCAAACCATTGAATTATTCATGAGATCCACTGCATGCGTTGCCGTACGAGCTTTTTCCCCAAAACCAATTAATATTGTTATTATTAACTCAGAGAAGGTCACGCAGCCGAAACACGCCCGCCGCGGAATGTATTCTCAGCTTGCATTTATCAACGTTCCCCTAAATTATTACATAGTACTGCACGGAGAATGTCACGCGTTCGGCGGGAAGGCGCGGCATCGCGGGACCGAACTATTTAGCAGTACGACCGTGTTACGAAAGCTCCTTATCTTTCCACCGATGGCAAGAAAAGTTATCGGCGAGTATAGTTTACTTACTTAAGCCCAATATGCCCATAACGGGAAATGAACGGCTGAAGTTTTCCGCCAAAAATATACCCAATGGAACAGATGGTTTGATCTGTGGACGCCTTTATCTCAGCAACATAGTGTTAGTCCACTCTGATACGGCACTGCATATATATGGTGTTGCGAGAAGTACTACGTGCGATGAGGTAGCCGGTTTGTGATAATATCGGTGGTGTAAAAGTTGCTTGTTCGTTTCCAAAACACCGCATTACACACAAAAATACAGAGTCTCTGGTCTTTACAATGCCCCCGGGAAAAGGACATAGGAGAATTTTACTCTACATAAACTGTGATTTGATCTCTTTAAATTGTTTTAAATTTTTTCTGTCGGTGCAGAGTATGTAAAGAATAAACTATTTCGAGAGAAATGTTAAGTAGTGAATAGAGTCGTCGCCGCCTTTGACGCGTACGGGAGATTACATAAAAAAACAGAATCCGGTGAGAAAAAGTATTCTACTATTTTTACGATTAGTTTCATCAAAAACCGCGACTTCTACCACTACAGCGCTGTAGGCTACAACGCTCAACGACTGTTCCAAGGAGCTGTTCCAATATCCTGATAATTCAAGATTTGGAGACTCTTTTGGCTAGCATCCTAATCCTTGCGGTCATTGTGCATGCAAAAACGATAACAAGCTTTTTAGCAACGTTGGTACCAAAAAAAATTCAACCAGTGCTGAAAATGCAAGATACAACAGCATAGAACATCTCAATGTAGTAGTGCGACATCTGTGAAAGAATAATGTGAATGATAAAAAACAAAACATCAAATAGGTTAGAGTTGAGTATATTGAAAACTTTCGTGGAAAATTGAGGTATAGGTCAAGCACATTACACATTTTTAACGTAATGCAAGTGGTGGACATTTTTTGGTGGCGCTTTATAATTCTCCCATCTTAACCAGAATAGCTCTGCGTGCAATTACTGACTTAGTAAATTCGGCCTGGACCTGAAATTTGTGACGTCGACTGTTATATCACAAATCCCAATGTCAGGACCAGGTCAACCGCCTGCGATGCTCTGCAGGATGCCTTTACTTAGCTTTTGTGCGCTGTGTTGTCGAAATTTCTTTTGGTTCTGTTTGCACGAATTCAATGAAACTATGATGCCCGATTTGGGCATGTTCCAATAGTAATAATTAGTAATGAATTACTTACTACACCAGTGAAATAAAAGCTGGTACCAACACATTGTATTACATAAAAAAACGGATTGCAGCCAGGATACCTGATGTTGGGCTCTTTCTTTTCTTAGCACAGTAATATTTTTTACTCAATCTGTATTCTAGAACACTTATGAAAACTTGAGTTTGGCGAATGATAGCTTTAGCTGCTTATGCACCATTAAATCCAAAACAACACAACTTGTGAAAACCCAAATTGTATTCACTGTTTATATCACAATAGCAAATAGTTAGGCAGGCTGCATGTATTTTGCTCCCTTATTTTTTCCCGGTACAGAATGCAGTTTTAAAAGAAGTAAACCGGCATTACATTACGGGCACCGCGAATAATGGCAACTGCAATTCCGGAGAGGCTAGAACCTTTAGGCAGCTGTTCTGATCCCACCTTCTCTCTGTTTTTAGGGTATTTTTTGAACATAGTGAGCAGCAATGCACTTTACATTTTTTTTCTTAAATCTTGCTTCCAGAACCCACAACTCTACCTTTTTTTCAGTTGGCAGGACAACAATGAAGCACTTTCTTCTGCTTAGCTTGTACTGCTGTTTTTCCTTGCTGGCATCCGAGTCAACAAACAATGAAGGAAAGGGTACGTGTTATAAAATTTCTTTAATATAACACACTAGATCCATAAACGTTGCTGAATAGATTAACGATTGGCATATCGATGCAAGTTGCCTAAATAAACGCCGAATAACTCCTTAAATTCGGAACAGTGCTTTTTATTGTTCCCAAATGTTAAAGATTGTGCTCCGACTTTCAGAAAAATATCATGTGTGCACAAGTGAAGCATGCAGAAAGCGAGGTAAGCTGATGCCACTTTTTAGTTTTCTTTGGTCGAAAGACAAATGTGATAAAATATCAAGAACCAAGTCCAGATAAGAACTGATCGTTGGGTTTTTTTTTAGAAATGTGAATCGGTTTACTGATTCCTGGCTTGTAGTTATAGTAGCAGAACCGCTGTGATTATAACCCTTCAAGTTAAATAAATCAACACTGAACTTTTCTTCAGTGTGCCAAGTTGCATATCTAGGAATATCATCATTTGCCAGCACCTCAATCCGAGCCCACGCAGTCCCCATGCAGCTACCTAACTATATACCAGCCCATTGCACTTTTTTGGGGTCGCTGAATTTTTGAGCATGATATATGTGCAGATAAAATAATATCCCAAGAGATAGCAACAAGAACCACATACTATACGCAGTTGTATTAGATTAGATAACATCCAGGCTGTACTATCTCATTCTTTGGCGTGTGCAGTTTTTTGCGTGCAAGCTTGGCCAAGCATCGGAAAAGAATTTTGATAACAAAACGTATTTTCACTCAAGGTTTTTCACTAACTTTAAAAAGTGAGAGCATGTAAGGTGCATATCCTTGTCAACGAGTGCTCACAATATACAAGGCGTAATTTTTTCTCAATAGCACTGCGTTTATATGTGCGACTTTCTGAAAATCCAGGGGAAATCAGAGCGTTGCTCCCATGGACTAAAGGAACTATTTATAGTTGATCAGAAGCATTACTTCGAAGTATATCGGTAGGGAAGCAAGTCTTGAAATTAATAACAACCTGTGTGCCACATTGCAGGAAAACTCATAAAAGAATATCTAAACAGATCTGCTGATCCCTGCGAAGATTTCTATTCGCACGCTTGTGGTGGCTGGATAAAAGGCCGAACACTTCCGCGTGGATGGACATCAGTCGGAATTCACGAAATATTGACCGAACAACTAGCAGAAACATTAAAGAGTAAGATTGATTTTTTTTTGCTTTGTGCCACATGAAGGAAACCTCCTCGCAAAGACAGCTAATCTTAAGGCTGCATGAGAAACCTTACTTTTATTGGCGTGGCAATTTTGGTTCCGAAAGTATACATGAAAACATCAACATGTGGGTGACATGAGTGGTCTGCGAATACCTCTTGCTATTTAAAATATATATCAATTCAACCAGGAGGTCTATATATATATATATATATATATATATATATATATAAATCGTTCCAGTGGTCGTTTCAAAGTGCAAACAGAAGTGATCTTCCAAAAGCAGCGATAATATGTTAGGGCGTGGCATGACCTAGATATTGCTCGTAGCCAACGCATGTCAATATTTTCTACAGATGAACGACCAAAAGATAGAATGTCTGTATTTTGAGTTGCTAATTCATACCTGGCAATTTTACATGAAAGATAATTGCTCACATTATTAAAGATACAAAACAAAAGGTTATGACAAGCACAGATTTAGCTTGAGGGTTGCAAAAAATAAAACTTGCGATAAAAAGATTGTCAGAAGCGTGTGCTCTTTTATCAGTATTGTTGCTAACGTTTACCATTTGTGAACACACTTTGCGCAGGTATCTTTGAAGGCATTGCCCCTGGTGATGAAAATCAAAGTATCATAGAGAAGGCTGGAATCTTCTACAACGCCTGCGTAGGTACGGGAACTGTGCATGCTGCTAAGTGCTGCTCATGGATGACGTTAGTCGTCTCCGAGTTTCTCAAATGGCAATCATTTTCAGGAGAATTCAGTGTTAATCCGCATTAGCTTGGCGGGATAACAAACACGCGCAATTTTAAATGAGCTTCTCAGAAAAGCAACAACTCTTTCCAGTATGGTTGCTTTCACTGCCTACGGCAGCCGCATAAATCAGGCATGGTTGCCGAAAATTGAGTTGATTAGTGCTTATTTTAGATATCACGCCACCTGTTTAAAACGCGAAAATTTGAGTTATTCTGCACTGTTGATACCAGCCACCTTCCATCTTCAGTTAGGCTGCAGAAGCGAGAAACACCACATTGTGCAAAAAAAAAATATTCTTAATGCAGAAGCATTGCATTGGCTCACCGGAAACGAAACTCGGTGGCGCTGACGAGCAGCTGTCGTCCGCACCCCCCCCCCCCCTGACAACATCATGGTCTCGCATGACGTCAACAGTAGACAATAAGGTAGTGACTTCTACAGCGGTGGTTACAAGTGTTACTGCGGAAGGTTTTAATACCCCCCTCTCTTTTTTAAAGGGTGGCGCACAATGGACTACCCAAGTAAAGCATCTCAGGACATAAGTCACAGCCTCACCTTGTAAAGATCACGTTGACCGTGCCTTCCAGTGGCATCATCGTAGAAACCAAACTACTCATAATCGCTCAGCCGTGCTGCGATTTATGTCTTCCGACGTACATCCCCAGCAAAAGTAAAGAGCCCAAGGGATTTGATTCTCAGGTGTTCAGCGGGCCTGGTTAGCCCACTCAGCGACCGTAACATCTCGAACGATAAATGGCTTCGAGTCTTCAATCCTCCCTAGCTTTGGACTGCTAAGTGTTCTAAGGTGGCCCGCTAAACAGCTTAGAAGTGAACCCCACCGGCTGTATACTTGTTTAGGGGGCCTGTACGTGACCAATTTTAGCCCCATTTAAGGGTCTCTTATTACACGCGGATGCGTCAAAAGAAGCACGCGACTTGAACGACCTCTAAGGGCACTTAGTTGTGTGAAAATCAACGGGACCTTCATTTCGATGATAATATTCTCACGGTCATGCCATATGTAAGGACTCTGCTGCGCTGTGCTGGTCGTCTCAAATGCGCGCTGGCGGATTAGAGTTCCACAGGGCAGACCGATGCGAAAGTAAATCTTCTTACGCCATTTCCGCTACCTATATTAAGGGCATCAACCTACACGACGTATCGACTACTAAACGCGAAAACGCGGTATGTTACGCGTGAGTCAGAATTGATATGTAGCTTTTTCAGGCAACTAAAATTTCTGCGAAAGGAGAATCGTTATCAAACTTACAAAGAGCTTTGCGCGTTTACTGCCACACAAAATTTCGAATTCACAGGGTACATACGCACGCTGGGAGCCTGCCGCCGTGATCTTCATTTTTGCTTCCGTCTTGCAAACGGAGACCATGATCCTCCTCTTGCGTCGCTCAAATTACTCAGTAGAGGGCGAGCTCTTCGCTACAGCGTCCCTCATAGCCTGAGTAGCTTTAGGAAGTTAAACCCACATAAACCAAACCTAACTACAGTCAGAAGGAAGACTTAAACCTTTTCTAAACGATTAATCTGTCCTAAATGAAAATAGCTACAATGAGAAAGGCTATAAAAGAGCCATTCTTGAGAGATTTAACCATTATAATACATATCTACCATCTCATGCACTCCAGGTAGCTTTTCTCTGCGCCATGCAAACATCCTAGAAAAGCCATGTTTAGCACATGCCAACGTTGCCTTGACGTCACACATTCTGACTTCCTTTATTAAAGTGTTCACGTTGTGACAATCACAAAATGCTCCTAAATAGAAAAATGTGACACTGCTGTGACACAAGAATCAACTTATATTACTTGTCCGAAATAAAGCTCTTACCTGCAGCTAGCGTTCGCGCTCAGTCCTGCCGGAGCGCCTACACTCGATTCGTACTGTGGCTTTCTTCGTGCCAAGAATCACAACCATCCAGGATGTTTCGTTACCACCCTAGAAAAACGATAGCTAGCCTCTGTGCTGCTAATGAAGCCGCATTTACAACCACTCTCTCTCCTTCCCAGCCTAATCTCCTCTTCATAAATTTAGCATCGCTTCAAAAATGCACCGCACATTATGCAAGCAGTATTTTCAGAAGTATTGCGGCTTTCCTTAATTCCCTTTCATATGTGCGACGTTCCTCGCAGAAACCGCTGCTGTGTAGAAGCTACTGGTACCATCACTGCCAAATGTAAGCAGGCAGCATAGTGTGCTGCTCATAACTATAGTGCACACCTTAAGATAAAGCTGAAGTTCAGATTTTATTCAAAACTGAAATAAAAGGCTTTTCGTTTCCACGACAGTGTTAGAGTTTGAGCGGTGGCTTAAATCTCCACTGTAAGACAATCAAACCATGCTGGCTGGATAAATGTCACACAGCCGCTACTCTACGTGTGTTCCCCGATTTCTGTACAGCTAAAAGAAGTGTTGTCTACAAACAAACTGATAATAAAGCGACCAACGTATACTGCGTTTAATCGGTGTATGTAATGTGACGTGCGCACTATTGTCCAGCACTCTGTGCGCATCTAAATTTAGTCTAAATGTTTTGACACCCGACAATTATATTTAAAGCTTTTACAGACAATGAAGGCCGACCTGAGGACTTGCTAAAAGTACTGACGTCTTATGGACTTGCTGACTGGCCATTATTTGAAGACGCCCCCCGAAATGTCAGAAGATGGAACAACTCGAGCGATGTACTTCTGGATGTCGGAATTCGAGCTATATTCGACCTTTCCGTCATAAGAGACAACGTGAACTTTAAGTCTTACATAATTCGGGTAAGCAAACATTCACGTGCGTACGCAAAAGGGAGTGTAGCGTGTCGCCTCCATCGAAACGTGACCGCCGCTGTCGAGTTCGAAGTACTGATCCGTAGTACCCGGGTTCGAACCCGACCGCGACGGCCGCGTTTCGATGGAGCCGAAACACTACGGGCGCCCGTGCGCTGTGCAATGTCAGTGCACGTTAAAGTTCCCCAGGTGGTCGAAATAATTCCGAAGCCTTCACTACGGCACCTCTTTATTCCTTTCTTCTTTCACTCCCTCCTTTATTCCTTCCCTTACGGCACGTTTCAGGTGTCCGCTGAGATGCGAGACAGATACTGCGCCATTTCCTTTCCACGAAAAAAAACCGATTTCCAAAGGATTTCGCGACTGTCATTATTTTATGTGCAAGAGATAAGTTTTCTGTTAGCGTTATAATTAAGATTAATGTGCTTGAACAATGTAGAAGCTCAGCTGATCCTTAAGAACTCGCGATGGCAACTTGAATACGTTTAGTTGGAAAAACGAAGCTTAGTGGCAATAAAAATAAACAGTTAATGCCGAATGCAAGAAACGGTAAGTTTTATGTTCGCAAATACAACAAATTTTTTCTTAAAGAAGCACGGGAATTAAATCTTTGTGCTTTAAATATCTTTAGCTGAACTGTAAGCGTGCATAAAGCTCTGAGTGATTTACTCTTGATTCCTATTATATCACTACATAAAAATCGGGTAGAGAAATTCTTAGTCAAAAAAAAAAATTGGCGGAAACGTTTCGATGCGGGGGCTGTGGGTGTGTTTTTCAGATTCGTGAGCCCGAAATTCCTATAGGAGCAAAGAAACTTTTTAACACCATTATTCAAGAGGCTGTAAAATTCATACGACCTGATGTGAATGACTCCTTTGTGTCCGAGTTTGTAAGCTCTGCCGTCGCATTCGTAAGCGAGCTGGCGAATGTAAGTAGCAAAATATTTCGCAAGAAAAAAGGCATTCCTAAGTGCTGTACTCAGATTCAGCAGTTCAGGGGAAATCTACTTGAACGTTTTTTTTTTTATCTGGCCACAGTGTCTATTATGACGAAATAAAACCACCGTAAAGGAGCAAACCACCCGTCCTATGCAGTAGTCAGTCAGAAAGCTACACCCGTCAGTACCCTATGGCTCCTCTTACTTCTATTCCCTGTAGTTGGAGCGTGTTGGAGTGACTGTGCTGTGCAGATACGTCGTAGCATCTAACACTTTTCACATGCGAGTGCGGAGGCGCAAAGTCCTGCGAGGCATAAAAAGGTGTCCACGTGCGCATGCTAATGTGAGGCATGTGTGTGCTTCGCGTTTTGGAAATAATTTTCTTCACAGCCAACGTAAGCGGGAGCACTGACTACTTGAAGGGAATAAATGTATTGATAACCACGTGAAGGTTGCATAATGTGAAACATCACAAGCCTACTTGATCTCATGCAGTTGGATACGAGTAAAAGTTTGTAGTTCTTTAAGATGCTTACTTATATTTGACCAATCACCCACACTGGATATATTGTGAAACAATCTAAGAAGTTAAAGCAGAGTTTTTATAAGTTTTTAATTTTGAGTGTATTTTTCATGAGTTCATTTTGGCACGTCTTACATGTGGGTATTAGAAACGTTTCCTGCAGGGTTATCTGTTTCTTACTTGACAAAAGATTTTGCTCTGAAGGTCAATGCTAACATAACGCAGCTTTCACAAGACACCTTTAATTTCTTCCGTGTTTTTATAAGAATTGCATAATAATTTGTACTTTTCAAGCAGTTATACATTCCTTTATTTTAATCTAAGTGGGAGGAATTTTGCAGGCGACGAAGATTCGTAAAAAAGGCCAGGAGGACTTGCTAAAAGAAGTCAGAACCACGATCCGCGAGCTGCAAAATAATTTTACGAGGGTAAGTTTAAAATCTTTCGACACTTAAGATCTAATTTTTGTCGTCCTTTGCATTAAGTCTGAAAATATGAGTATGCAAAGACAAGTGTTGTTATCATTTGGTCAAGTGACGATTACTATTCTGACATTGTTAATTGCACGAAAAGTATTTTTTTAGCGCTTCTGATAAAAAAAAAAGTTCAGTGGCTGCTCACTGCAAAATTAAAATTTAAATAATCAGTATCGTACAACAATTCACAGTTGCGTTTCGTTGTGTTTAGTGACAGGGAGGGTTCAGCAAATCTTTGCAATCTTCATTATGATCAGCCAAATTTCGTCCATTTTTCTGAAACATGACCTGTTGCCTTATTTTTTCAAGGTTCTAATGTATACGATATTTTGTTGTGTTTAAATGCCTACAAAAGGAATATGTGCGAAAGAATCAGGCAGGTCAGAACAACGTTTTACGAAAGCGTAATACGCACTTGAATCAAGTTGGTGCAAGAGCGCAGTGATAATAGCTGCCGTTATGGTATGCAAGTGTACTTTCCGGTTTATAACATATACACTATAAGGGACCAATCCTGGTGCTACGCACCACACAAAAACCGCACCTAAATTATAAAGCGCGAACATTTCAAACATATATAGCGTTAATAAGAATCCTTAATTGCATAGGTCTGAGGCCCGGAAAATGTTTATGACGTCAATAAGCTCACAAGCGCACTTAAGGCCACCTGTTACGGACGGAAAATTTTTGATTTCTTACTAAAACTAATGGACTAAATTGCAGATCAGAGGTGGTTTCTTGGAGACAGGAAGTCGTTTCGGTGATGGCAGTCTGAAGTGTTGTTGAGGTGAATAATTTGTACAAAGCACATAAAGGGCTAACGGGTGGACGATTGGAAGGAGGCGAGGGTTGGGCAAGTGTCGGTTGAGCTGAGCCAGAAGTCGCAGTTCTGGGTCTAATCATGTCGGGATAAGGGGGTATTATTAAGAACTCATAGCATTCACACAAAGTGGACGCACAATCTAGGAAGTATCTTTGTATCCCACCTTTACAGTGCATATAAATCACCCTAGGTACTTTGAAAATTAGTTATCTTCGTGTGTTGAAGTTAACTAAATAAAGTTAAACTAATAGTCAGAGTCACGAAACTGCTAGGGAATACTACACAGTGCTTAAGACTAATTTGAGAAATAGTCGTGTTGATCTTGCGATGTGCAAAAGAGATTTCGCTGTAGATGCCTTCTGAATATACTTAATGGCGCGCAGATGACGACGACTGGGGCTAGCCTTCTCAAATCTGAGATGTAGTCCCAGCATTCGCCAAGAGGGAAACGTGTCGTGAAAATGCGAAGCACTTTGTGAAGGGACAAGCTTATGGCTATCAACCCTACGGTTATAATCGATGCTAATTATGCATTTGACATTCTAGCTGCAACTCAAGATTAAAAAAATTCCTTTACCTTAAGCAGCACAAGCGCATACTGCTGATAATATATGAGTGAAAGTAACATTTGTAGCTGATGTTTGGCATATGCAGCATTACACTGCCATGCCACGGCGCAAGGGAACAGCTAGCACTCCGCTCCCAAGCCTGAGCGCCTGATATTGTTACATGGCCTCTGTTCTTTCAAAAAGCAGCAGAGTGTCCTCTGTATGCGTTCTTTTAAAAGAAAATGTTTGCTAATTATCACATGATTTCGTTGCTTGCCTGGCGCTGTTGATTGCCGCATCTATGGTGCTTAAAATAATGGAGCTTGCAAAATTTCGTTTTATTATCATTTGATTGTGTTGGAGCTGTTTCTTAGGCATAAGGTGCACTGCGAAGCTCCACAGACAACTCTATTCTGGCGAGCTAAAGGTTTGTGCTCGAACAAAAACTGTCGTGCTGGTTCGTTTTCTTTCCAGATTCCACTTTTGCGTTTGCTGAACAAGGAATTTCTCAAAGTGAACATCACCTTGACTGAAGACGAGTTGATAAAAGTCTACAACTTGAATTACTACAAGAACCTCAATGACCTTCTAGATGCTGCAGATTCGTAAGGCACCAAAAATTATTTCCAACTGCATGCTTTATATTCTCAGCCGCGTTCATCCATTTGTATGCAGTGGTTGTAGTGCCTTTGAACATGCAATACTAGTAGGTGTGGCCACCGAAAATAGTTGAAGGAACGTTTAATACATGGCACAGCTTATGCAGATAGTGTTATATAAAGAACACGTTGAAAAGCTTAAAAATTGAGCGGTGCTTAGGTAGGTTAGCAAGTAATGGATGTGCGGTCAGAACACACGGCTTTCACAGCATGAACACTTAGCATGCAACGCCGCTTTGATCGATTCCATCTTATATTTTTTGTTGTTTGTTCCTTGCTAACTGCGTTCTATATCTCAAGTACTTTATCCCACTTTACTCTTATTGTTAAACCCGTCAAGCTTGATACCTGCTAAATCTTTACATTTGAATAGCTGATCTGATTTTATGATGCATGAGATATGAGTGAATTCTCTGCTCACAGCACAGCCTTCACTGTCATTATAATCCTCGTCTGCCAACTATTTATGTAAACTAGAGCAATTATGCGTTGAAATCCAAACGACTAATTTACTTTCAACGTCCAACTAAAATGCGAATCAACATTTTCTAATAACGCATTGGTGCTAGTAGAGACTACCACATTAGTCACACCAAATAATCCTTAATTCCTGTTCCAATTTCCTTTCGTATGTGTGAAGAGGAAGCACGGAATCAAGCCGATGTAATTCGTTCTCGGACACTTTTTTTTGAAGTTCAAAATTCTTTTTTGCAGTTAACTGTAGACAGCTCAACATAGCCGAACCGGTGCGCGCAAGAAAAAAAAACACTGTTTAGTGCTCAGTGTTGCGAATTCACGACATTCCGTGTATATACCGAGAACTGTTACTATATGGAGCTTGATTCAGTTACATGGCAGCAGCGCTTTCCGGTCAAAGCTTTGATGTCACTGTAAGCGTAACGTGTGAAAGAAAAGCGCGCGTGAATTTGGGGCTTTAAGCAGGCGTCCTACAACTACTCGTCTCTTATTTCCTTACAAATGTTGTGCAGACAATATATGTAGACGTGATTCGGTTCAGAAAATATTTGCTGTTTCGGGGCGCTCGAGCTGGATTGAGGGCTTATATTTTGTTTTTCTATGAAATCGAACAAGCTGCACAAAATGAACCAAATGTTAATGCCTTCTACCTGAGAACATTCCAATTATTCACAATTTAAATCGTCAAATAAGATTTTGTTATTTTGTATTGAATGTCGGTAGGTAGGCTAGATAGTGAAATTTAGAAATAATGAGATTTTTTCTTTCATTTCTTCATAATATTGCACTACTAAGCTAACTGAATCACAACAAAATAAAGTTCATAAGGTGCTGTAATGAATAATAGGAGGAGAGGACACATGAGCACGGTGCAAAGCACTCTCTGTCCGCTCAGAACATGCGTCTGCGACATATATTTCGCCTCTTCGCCTCTTTTAGTCTCCATCATATTCGCCATCGTCCTCCGCTAGCGGCCTGTGGCGTTTATTTTTGCTGCGGTTTCATCTTGTCCCGCAGATGCATTCACATTTCTCACTAAATTATCGATTCCTCTATTACTATCAAATTAGTCACATGGGGGAATGTAGAAGGCTTCATTCGTCGGTTAGGGCTGATGCAGAGAGCCACTGGCTGGCTTGATGTCTTGTCTCAGGTTTTTTTTCTTTATATCCCGTTTGAATCGGAGCAGCAACAAATACCACCACAACAGTGATTGGACGAAATTCGATCCCCAGGATGGTGATGCATCCGTTTAAAATCCACTAGCATTAAATATGGACGCGTAATAATTGAACCAACTCTGCTTGTGCAATGAGTTCCAAAACGTGGCGCAATTCTTAACCCAGTTTTCAGGGTAGGGCATGTTCTAAGATAAATAATAAAGCGACTCATTGCAATATATTATCAAATTCGGAACACTAGTATGCGAAGAATAAATGCTGGCCGGTTGTTCCGGTGTGAGGTTGCTGGAATGTTCATAGGAATGTTGCTGTTTTACTTGCAGAACTATGCTCTTTAACTTTGCCGGCATCCGAGCCATGCTGACTGCTGGTGAGCATGCGTCTAAAAGATTCAGAGCTGTCTCTAGGAGCCTCAAGCAAAAAATTTGGGGATATCCGGCTGATGAACCTCGCTGGAAGGAATGCATCCACCTAGTCAGAAAAACTATGCCAGAAGTAGCTGTCTACCTTTATGTAAAGGAGAACTACAACGCTTCAGCAAAGGAAGAGGTAAAGAGACCATCAATATTCAGTTCATGATTTCTCGGTCAGATCAGAGTCAAATCAGCCCCTGAAAGATATTTATTAGCATTGTTAAAAACCTTGTTTTATGCATTTCATTAGAAGATACCTAGTGACAAAAATATTGCCCACATAAAGATATTTTTCGTTCTAAATATTGCGCTAGATAAAACAATTGTGACACGATGAGACATCCGATAAGACAATGCTGCTAAAGTAGTAAGATATACCGCCTATTGTTGCGTATATTTATAACCTCTAAGCCGAAAACGGACAGTAGTACAGGCTGGGTTCCTCAAGAGAAGCGCAACCACGGATCAGAGTGAAACCTATCGCTGTACCCTTGAGAAAGCAATAGTTTAAGAAAAGCTGTTCAACATATGGGAGTACCAGACCACCTCATCTGTCTCCTGAGGAACCATTATGCGGGGCAAGAGTCATCAGTTAAAACTGTGCCGATACCACCGATTGGTTCCAAATAACTTTTTTTAAGAGGCAACCGGGTAACTACTGCAGTAACAACCTCGAAGCATCAGGAAAACTTCCAAGCTTTTTCGTAGGTAATGAAGTGCTCACAGGGCAGTTTGCCTGAACAACAATAGGATAAAAAAGATGTTGCTGTTCGATTTATGGAAATAATCGCTGACTTCACCATAAATTAAGTTTCGTGCTGCAGCTCTAACAAGACGAGCGGCTCCGACAGTGCAAGTTAAAAATCGGGAGCTTATAGAGAGTCATGTGGCCGCATTTGTTAAACCCTTTCAGAAAAAAATGCGCTTTATCAGACACATAAAAAACTTGAGAAAGCACACATTTTTACCTACATAATTATATTGACAGCTTTATTACAGTAAGATTTCAGTGCCTTAACGAAGTATAGACAATACAGTGTGGAGTATCTGTATCAGAACTCAATTTTGGTACTATATCTTGCATCGGTATCCGAAATACACTTTTTGAGAATATCTGGTACAGGTATCGATGTCTTAAGTACCCTCCCAGCCATGATATTAAAGAAGAAAATTGCTGGCGATAAAGCGTGGTTTGGCAAAATGTGAATTAGCTGCGCTAACACTTCGATTTTCACTTCGATTTCTGTTCGAGGCTTGGCTTAGGAGGGGAATGTGATATGCTTGTGTTCTTGGTCCACTGCGCATTAATATATATTGATAAATACGACGACATTCAAACCACAGCGCGAGAGACTGGCAGTTAAACACGCTAGATGTTAAGCTGGGATGAAGTTGTATGATGATGCTCCTTTTTTTGCACAAGGACATCTAAGGCCAAAAAGCGCCAAACACACGGCTTTTGGTGGGCTCAGGCTAAAATATGGCAATGTTAAAATCAACACAGGGCATACAGGGCCAAAAAGCAATGGGTGTGCGCGCGATTATAGTGTGTCGAGACGGTCTATAAGTAGAGTGGGCGATGATGGTGTAGAATTTGCCAGATCACTCAAAACTAGCATACATTGAAGTTGTGCTTGAACGTTTTGACGGGGTAGTTGGTTAAGCATCCTGAATCGAACAGCCCGAACAAAGACGAGCACAAAAGACAAGGAAACCAGCGCTGTGTTCGTAGGTTTCCTTGTATCTTGCGCTTGTCTGTGTTCCCGCAGTTCGATACAAGACATTCAGGTTGCTCGCACGGAGCACTGTAAAGTTTATTATGATTGGCCAAATTTTCCATGAAAGGCTCCCTCGCTGAGCGAGCATCCACATCAGCGTGTCTTAAGGATATTCTCGTTTTGCATACACTGTTGAGGCAGAGCAACATTGATAATCTTTATGGCGCACCCGCTTCTTTATCAACGGGAAAAAACCGTGCACAATATGGCGTGACTGGCAGGTACTTCTTAAAGTCCCCTGAAAGATGTCGCAGAGAAATATGCGTTGCGAAAGTCACGAAAAATGTGGTCTATTGTCTGCGGTTTTCTGCATATTAAGCATTCAATCGGCCACGGGACGAACAAACCTTTTTCTCTGAACCAATGTTTAAGCGGCAATGTACCGCAATGCAAAAGAAAGAAGAAACGTTTTGCTAATGATCGGACTGATACACTTATATCAAGCAAGTCTATTCTGAGAATCATAGCGCACCCTAAATTGGAGTTGTTACATAATATTATTGTATTGATATTGTTATTGTTCTCGCTGCGGCTGTAATCTTTTTTTACAATTAACGGAAAATAAAGAAAAATGCAGAAGTGGTGTAGTGCCTTAGTGGAGTGGCCAGCATAGGGGATCTGTTCGCGCCGTCGCGGGTTCAAAACACATTTGCAGCCGTAAACGTGCTTATTTTATTTTATTTTTTATCAAGAACGCTTCAACAAAGATCGGCTAAATCAGTAAGTGGCAGTATTAGCGCAGTAAACTTGCAAGTGTGGTAAAATTGTAAAATTATTGCAAGAGGTTTAAGATTGTAAGGAAACCGTCATTAAAACCTGGTAGAATTTCTTGGACTATCCACTGCGATACAAAATACAAAGTAACGCTGAAGTTTAATTCACAAAGCCAAATAGCAGGAATATGTAAGTAGATATTTTCGCATATTCGGGACGTTGGCTAACAGGCACCGCCCCAGTAAATATTTTAAATTTGCTTTTTAAGTTTATCGTTTCATTTTTTCAGGTGGAGGATATTGCAGCAAGAATACGAGGTGCATTTGTTGAAATATTTCTTAATAATACATGGATTGACGATACCACAAGAGCAGTATTGATCAACAAGGTACGAAGTTTGCTATGCTCTGTAAATCAACGATCAAGTTTAGAGAATTCTTCGTAATAAGTTTATCCACGACGGATAACTGTTGCTTCTCTTCTGTACATGGTGACTTCTTCTGCACATGCACTTGAAAATGAACAAGCTTTTCTTTTTCCTACGGAAGAGCATGGAGGAAATCTAGAATCTTCATGCTTTCGTCAACACTTTCAGAGGTGCGGCTTAAGGCACACTGACAAGAGCGAAAATAATATTCTGGCTTGTCTCGTCATCAAGAATAGGTAATTGATGCTCCGCGCAACAAAATAAATGTTAAATTAGTTGTAAAACTATTTGCTGCTGAGCATGTTTCTCGTGCATTTTTTGTTCGCCTTTTTCCCGTTAATTGAGAGCATTTCTGAGCAATCTTTTTTGTTTCTCTAGAGAAAAGACAGATAAAGTTTAGCAAGCGCATGTACTGAGCAAGTTTTTGTTTCTATTTCCGCGATTCATCAAGTGATTAGAAAAGGGGCAATGCCGAAGAAAATTTGGCAGTCGTGGGCTTATAGGCTTCGTCTAAAAAAGCTTTTAGGAGCCCAGTAACCAGCAATATTCAATAACAACGCTGTTCATAATGGAAACGAAGCGAACACTAAAAAGCTGTTGATGAACTATAAAGTTACAGGTGCAATCTGAACTACGCCTTAACTACCACAATGCAGGAATGCATGCGTGCAGACTGAGGTTGTGTTGCCACAAAGAAAGAATGAGTCTTGTGAAAATATCCTGTTGTCATGCGTTTGTTTTGTCCTGTCACCCAAGACTCCTGGCACTTAAGCGATCGCTTTGTCGGTCACCTTGCGTGGTTCAAATTCATGAATGTCACTTCCGAAGGAGACGGCTTTCCCAGCGATCGGCATCTGCACTTGTGGAAGATTCCGCCGATGTCGGCATAATTGTGCCAGGTTGTAGCAGCACAGCGAGTCAACTCTTCAGGGGCGAGTCAAAAGGGCCGCTCCATTTCAAGTGCCAGGTCATACAGGCATTCGCGCTGCCAGCGCGCACGCTCTAATTGGTCCCGACGCGGCAGGCATGTGGTCACCTCGTAGGCAGGTGGAGCCACCTGGGGCATTCACGGCGAATCTTGTGTGCAGTGGCGCCGTAAGCTCCACAACAATATCCTTTGAGATGCCGTACATATGTACCATTTTATTAGAGCTATTGACTCAAAAACCTGCTTTTTAACCTGCCTCAATTCAGAGACATCGCAAACTAATAGCTACAAGAAACAAAAATATCAGCATATCATTCGAAGCATGCCTTGTGAATTTATGCAGATCCTAACAGCAGGATTAGATGAACAGACAGATATCGAACGGACAGAATTTGAGGCCAAAGAGGGGCTTAAATATGCCGTTAAATACATTCTTGTATCAAAACAGAGGTTGATCCTGGAGAGTTCAGGAGGATTCCTGGTGTAGTGCTCGACCATCAGTAGAGTAACAGGAATGTGTGCGCGGAGCGTGCTCCGTCATTGAAGGTTTACACTTCTTTTGTAGCGATGGCGAAGTATCTTGCGGCATCGTAACCGCTTTGTGTTAAAAAAAAATACAGTACCATTTTCTGGCCCGTAGGACGAGATGGAAAGCCTAGCGACGTAGACAACTGTCGCGATTTACTAGTAACGGCTTGCTGACTGGTCAGATGCGGTGAATAACAATAATAAGACCGCTGTCAATTCGGGCATGCTGCATGTATTTACTAGCGCATTCCATTCCAGCATCTAATATAGGTATAAGAATACAGAAATGTTAGAAACTGCACATGCTAAATACCATTTCTGAAACACAATTTCATGTCGCAAATCTCGCACCCCCTTTTGTCCGTCGCTATATGTGGAATGAAGGATGTAATCGTGTAAATGGTGCGAAGAGAAAAACGATTTTTTGCCTCTTATGAAAAAAACTGGCAAATCTTTCAAATTAAAAAAACATCATTAACCACACGCTCTAATGTATTCATACCTTAGGAGGGTATGGTGCGTTCTTAGACAACAATGGAGAAAAAGATGAACTTTTACAAATCCATCAGAGTTTTAGGAACACAAAAGATATTCGAACGGTTTCTAGCATTTTTAAGGTGCAAACAGTCTGGTTGCGTTGGCTGGTTTTGCGGCCCTACTATTCTCAATTTATCATGAGACGTCTTGGTGGAACACAGGCATAGAATGAACCCCATGGTTGAAACTGAGAAATACGGCTCCCTACTTGAATGCCCAAATCTTTAGTGCTTGGCAGTCAAACTAAAAACAATAGGATTAAAAGCAAAATACTTTAGAGCAGCGAATTTTGTCGTTTCTTTCAGGTGAACAACATGAAAATCAGCATTGGCAATCCAGCATGGCTGCTAAATGCAACCTTTCTTGAACACCTGTACGCCGATGTAAGTGCTTTTTATTTGGTGCTAACAACGCAGTTCGCATTTCTGTTGTTCATAACCGGTCTTTGTTCCAGATGCCAAACCTAGCCTCCAACAGTGCTTTTGTAGAAATATGGCACCAAGTTACAGAGAGCAACTACAAAAGAAAGTTGAGGAAGCTAAGAGTGCCGTATGGGGCGCACGACGTGTAGGTATAATAAATAAATTATTAGAGATACATGCAACTTACTCTGGTGAGAGGCGACGCGCATACTGGCAATTGTTAAGGTGCCAGGTTCCAGGTTGTTCAGCTGTTCAGGCACCATGGCTTGCGTTTACATGAACTTGTTGTAGAGCATAACCTATTTATTAAAGCCACATTGTAGCCGAAGGATGTGCAATGACAGTAAGCATTAAATAGTAAAAGCTACATTTTCCCACCTACTAGTTGAAAGCGTGGCATAGCGGAATGTGCCTTCAGACATAAACCGGGGATTACCGTTTCGATTCCTGAGTAGCATATCCTGCCTGCGTGAGCGAAGTTTCTACCAGTGATTTGATCAAAACGCCTGTGAAACATCTATTTCGAAATTCTTGGTAACGCAGTGTAAGTGAAAGATACGACTAACATAACATTTAGAATTAGCTCAATTCCGTCATTTTAATAATGCACACGAGCCCAAATTTCATTACCTGCCCCTTTGTTCACATTTAAAAAGCTCTAACCGTAAAAGCAGAGTGATAGTTAAGAAGTCTAGCAATGCAGTACCTTTGCAAAAGTAAGCTGTTAAATTGAAAAACTGAAGCTAACAGCGTTCGAAAATAATATTTTTTGTGAGTTTCGAAATTGCAACCAAACTGGTGATCTAGCTGTTCGTTACAAGTAACCCTATACCACCAGTTGTCTTGAGCGAAAAAAAGATCATTTGTCTCGGACTCAAGGCACACCAGTTAAAGCGGAAGTTAGATCTAATTTTACTGTGTCAATTTTTTAATCACCATATGAGAGCTCTCTTCTACGGCTTCACAGGAATCGTTCGTAAATGTCTCACAGTGAATTGTTCTCTTTTTGCTGAGCACAGCTGGTATGAAAGTGTCGCAGTTGCTGACGCCTTTTATGTACCCATTGACAATAAAGTTGGTGAGTTGGCAGTTCTACTTAACCCATTCCGTGTACTCTTTGCTCTCAATCATTACGCACAACTAAAATTTGATGCAATTTGGAGTACTTTATGTCCAATATATGAGCGTAAAAGCACTTTAATTACTATAAAAGTGTGAAATGGTAGATGAAGTCATTTACAAGTGTAAAAAAGCTGGAAAACCAACAGCTTAGCGCATCATAACCGTATATAATCATCATCCTCAGCCTGACTACGCCCACTGCAGGGCAAAGGCCTCTCCCATGTCTCTCCAATTAATCCTGTCCTTTAAAAGCCAGCTGCTCCAACAGAATGCCTGCAAACTTCTTAATCTCATCCGCCCACCAAATCTTCTGCCGCCCCCTGCAACGCTTGCCTTGTCTTGGAATCCGTTCCGTTACGCTTTAGGACCAGCGGCTAACCTGCCTTCGCATTACATGCCCGGTTCAAGCCCCTTTCTTCCTCTTGAGCTCTTCTAGGATGTCATTAACACGTGTTGGTTGTCTCATCCACTCTGCCTGCTTCCGGTCTCTTAATATTACACCTATCATTTTTTTCTTTCCATAGCTCGCTGCATTGTTATAAGCGTACACGTTTTCCCAAATGCATTTGCCTTTCCTAGTGCCATTTCTTATAAATTATGCGAAAATAAAATTGCAACTCTTATGCTGGATATATTTTAACATGTATTTTTTTACGTACTCATATAACGAGATATTAAAAAAGCCGCACTCGGCCACATTGAGATTTTTACGTAAAGTGGGTTCATTTTTATAAAATTTCTCGAAAACCGCTATACAGAACATATGTCAGTGGCTTCATTTGTGGGCCTCCTCGTCCGCACGTGCTCGCTGTTGCGTTCTAAGCTGCAGGAATGCATTGAAGAAAAATTACGCACAATGCGCGGCAGTAGGAACTACATACACTCCTAAAGCGTCCTCCGGCGTCAAACGCTGACCTGCGAGTTAGTGAGTGAACTGACCCGTGCTGTGAGGGTGACTCCTCGCTCCTGCTGCCGCTGTTGCCGCTGCTGCTGATATCGAGAGGGTAATCTAGACACAGGCGGCCAAGAAATAGGGTGCATCATGCGTTCGACATCGCTTAATCTGGCGGTAACTGGCCTACTTCGCAGCTGACGGTTAAGCAACCGAAGGCACTGAAATGTTAACTCGCTGTTCAGATCTTTTGTGAAGCCGTGTAGCCGACTAGTTCCAATTTACAATGGCATGAGCATTCGCGAGGCCAGAATAACATCACGGTTTATAGACTCTGTTCCGAAGTACTGTGCCCTCTTGTCATGTTTATGAAGGAATGGCTTCAAGGCAGAAAAACAGAACGAAGCTTTCAGTTGCTTTCTACATATTGTGATTGGTAGTAGACTTTATTAGAAAATTGTGAAGGGCCCTAAGTTCGCACGGCAGCCAACATATGCGGGTCTGCGTCATTTACTTTCCCCAGAAACTCCCAATTTCCATTTCATCTTTAATCTTTTGGGGCAGTGCCACTTAATGGCTGCTCCTCATAGTACCAACAGATGACAACACTCTGCAGGTATACTAAGGGGCATCTAGCTGGCGTGAAGAATGCATGTATCGGGGCGCCAAAATTTATTGTTTCGTTTGCCGAGCTAAAAAATTTTAAGAGGTGTCGGCAGTACTTTAAAGTGTGCTAGTTAGACGTTAATGTCACAGGGGTGCGCTAACTTCGGAACCGGAAACACCAGGGATGCCGCCAAGAATACACCATGAAACAGTCGCAGACAAGCGCTGGCTTTTAACCGTTTTAACTGTTTCTTCTCTTTGTTTCTGTTTCACGTGATTGAGTGCGTATAGCATACGCCTTCTCGAAAATAATAATAATACTAATTGGTTTTTGGGGAAAGGAAATGGCGCAGTATCTGTCATCTGCGCCATTTCTCGAAAATAAACAAAATTGAATTTCTGCGCTTGTCTGTGACTGTGTCTCGTGGTGCATTCGTGGTGATATTCCTTCTCTTTTTCTGTCCCCAAGTGAGTGCGCCCCTATATTATTCAGGAAAATGCAGGCTGTATACGAGGCCCGAGCTCTACATTTCATTTTTCAGCACGTCTGCTGCTCGAATTTGGTATGTTCTGGATTTACGCGTGGCTTGGACACACTACCACTCATCATGGGTCGCTAGGAAAGTACCAAACCTATACGACATGTGATGAGACAAGGGAACTTAAGAAAAACCATGCGCCTCTTCGCGATCGGCCGTGTTGACGTTAACAGGAGGGCGAGGAGGAGCTGCGGGCAAAATAGGAGAATTTTTTTTCTCCAGTATCCTCGCCGAGCGATCGTGAACGCGGCTGCGTGATTCTTGCAAATAATCTCCAGATGCAATACCTGACACGTAATTCGTGATAGACACCGTTTATAACGCTCGTTGTGCGTAATTGTAATTTATACTTGGCGGTAACCGTACGTTGTGCTTTTTTATTTCGTTGAAAATTTACATATGATGCTCGCAAAATACTTTTCAGAGGTTCCTTGGGGCAGTCTTCAGTCTCCGCTATTTGATTACGGACTCCCTAGGTAAGCGTGGCCTGTGCACGGAAACCGACAGGCCATTTCTACATTGAGCGTTTACTTTATCAAGAATTTATTTTAAGCTGTAGCCATTATCCAAAGAACGGAAAGCTGAGGTCACTTTATCGCGCCGGCGATACTGTATGGTTCTACGGAAGGTGCGGCCTCTCAGAACTAGATTTAGTTCCGAGCTCTTGAGATTTTTGTAGTGTTAGTGACGGGAATTTATTCACTATAAGATGGCACATACAAAGCTAGATGTTTTTAGGTTGTCGGGCAATGTATTCTCAATTGTGCATCGCGTTCACATACATCTATTCTTAGCGTAAGCACAAATGCATTTAGCAGTGATGCTTCAATAAATCTTGCCTATGTGGAGCATGTCCTGAGCGCGATTCTCAGTGAAGTTACTTTTGAATCTGTATTGGCGCACAGCTATATGCCTAAAGAGCTGTTTCTTGCACTTTCAGATAAGTTGTCTTATATGAAAACAGATCAAAACACAAATAGTAACCGTCATTTACAGCCACAAAGGCTAACAAGTTTTTACGGTCCTCGAAATTGTTCTGTGTTTAGGGGCAACTCGCAGGACAACGTATTGCAAATATTTTCTGTGCCTTAAATCTCTACAATAGATTTCCATATTCCTCCGCATAATTTACGACATAGGTTAATAAAGGCGTACTAAAACACACCAGTAGTGAAGTAATACCACATGCCCGGCACACAGCGTTTCAATTTTTTGGAAACAGGCACTTAAAGTTTTCAGTTTCCACGCGGCAGTTCCAAATTTTATCGGGCGAAGGCGAGTGTCCAATGCAATAAACCTTATTAAAGCGAGAGCTTTAATAGGCTACGTCGACAAGGACGTGCCCGCAAAACGTGTCTCCAGCAGCTGTGAGGAACTTCGAAGTGGTGGCGCCAAGCGTATGGTTGTAATCGAAAGAGAATAATGTGAGGATGCTGTGCAAACAATAATATGTCGACAGAGTGATTAGTTAATTAATAAGAGCCAAAAATGTCCAAAAAGTGGGCGGAGCAAGGGTAACATGTGGCGCTAAACATGAAAAACCGGATGTGTGGGCGGAACCAACGCGTGGCGCCAAATTTTAAAACTCAAAACGGCCAATTGATTGAACTTGATTAAGTAAGACAATTAATTGTGGTAATTGGAAAACTGGATGAATTTACATCAGTGCTTAGTCGAGTATGTGAGGATAAGGGATAAGTGAAGCGAAGAAGAATGAGGAGGCGTCAATGCTTTCGCATGGCTCCAGTGCGGGTTACGGCAGTGACCCCAAACTTTTTTTTTAGCCTCTTGGCTGTGTCACTGGACTTCTTGAAGAGAAACATTTAACTAAATTCTGCTCCTACTGCTGGCGAGCAGTAGGTGAGCATTAGGATGTTTCTTATCATCAAAACCTATAAGAATTATGAGGTAAACATCAAGTCAGGTGAAATTAATAAAGGAATCCTAATTTGTGTTCATAACTTGTCTCTCTAAATGAAATATGTAATGAAAGGTGCAACCATAATAATGATAGTAGATTTATACAAATCACAGGGTGTAGAAATTTAAAGTTGCCTTTCCTTTTTTCCAGCTCCATCAACTTTGGGGCTACTGGGGCAACTATTGGTCACGAAATTGCACATGCTTTCGACGCCCTAGGTGAATATACACAGAAATATGTTTATAGTTAACTACGAGTGTATGAGTCCTATTAAGTGTGAACTAACCGTTGAAGAAAAAAAATGCATAATTGATGCGCTGTTCTGTTTAACGTTAGAAGTAAGGATGCATTACTGTATGAGCACTACTGATAGAAAATAGGCGAGCACACCTATGTGGAAGTAACAGGAACCTGGATGTTACCTTTAGTTTGAATTGTGCGAAGTCATGTCGCCCTTGAACGAAATTGTCAGATTATCATGACAAGTCTTCAAGCAGTTAAGTAACCAGCAGTGCGGTTACTTAATGGTTATAACTGTTTTTCACTTATGTAATCAGCGAAAGTTCGGAGTTCTTGTCTTCTCAAAATAACAAATCCAATACCGTGCGTGTGCGTGTGCCTGTGTGCGTGTGCCTGTGCGCGTGTGTGCGTGTGCCTGTGCACGTGTGCGTGCGTGCGTGCGTGCGCGCGCGCGCGTGTGTCTGTGTGTGTGTGCCTGTGTGCGTGTGCCTGTGTGCCTGTGTGCGTGTGCCTGTGTGCCTGCTTCCCTGTGTGCGTGTGCCTGTGTGCGTGTGCCTGTGCGCGCGTGCCTGTGTGCCTCTGTGCCTGTGTGCGTGTGCCTGTGTGCCTGTGTGCGTGTGCCTGTGTGCGTGTGCCTGTGCGCACGTGCCCGTGCGTGCCCGTGTGCGCGTGCGCGCGCGAGTGCGAGTGCGAGTGCGTGCGTGCGTGCGTGTGTGTGTGTGTGTGTGTGTGTGTGTGTGTGTGCGCGTGCGCGCGCGCGCGTGTGTGTGTGTGTGCGCGCGCGTGTGCGTGCGTGTGTGTGTGCGTGTGTGCGTGCGTGTGCGTGTGCGTGAGTGTGTGTGCGTGTGTGCGTGTGCGTGCGTGTGCGTGTGCGTGTGTGTGCGTGTGCGTGTGTGTGTGTGTGTGTGTGTGTGTGTGTGTGTGTGTGTGTGTGTGTGTGTGTGTGTGTGTGTGTGTGTGTGTGTGTGTGTGAGTGTGTGTGTGTGTGTGTGTATGTGGTGAAAATGCTTCTTCAGACTGAAGCACATATCACCAGAAAAAGCGCAACAAGAGAGAAAGCGTATATTTAGGCTTCGAGCTCGGGCCTGGCCTCCATCTGTAAAACCGCTCAATTTGTAAGAGGGCCGGTACAGTCTGAAGCGCAAATAAAATCGTTTCTTCTGACGTCTTACTGTTTGCTTTGTTCTTGTGTATACATGTAGTAAGAGAGTAGAAGCGCCGGAGAGATCTTATATAAGAAGAAACATGTCTTTCTTTACCAGGATAAAAATACCTACACATGACAAAATGTTTTTGCATTAAGATTAGAAGGATATTTGTTAGGCTGCTAGGGAGGAAGCATTTTAATATTGTATTGTTTTGTTCCATGTGTTCAAGGTATTACTGTACGGGCTGACGGCGAAAGAAAAGAGCTGTTAAGCAATCTCAGCCGAGTGACGTTTGACAAAAGAGCAGAATGCTTCGTGCACCAGTACGGCAGCATTTCGGTCACCTCTATACCGGTAAGAATGTTGCTGTTTTGTTAACGTCAAGTATTTCAGGCTCGAATATAAAATCACTAAGTATAACACGAAGCATCTGGACCCTTAACCACCAACGCATAAAAAATGTTTTTGATTTGTTCTCGGCATGCTTGAAAGTTGAACGTGTTAAAGAACAACATTTTGTTCAGATCCATTGTTCCTAAAATGGAAGAGGTATCTAGAACTTTTCTATGGCATGGGGTGGTAATGAATAAAAAGGTATTAATATGCTGATTTCTAAGGTTATGTACAAGAAAACGTTCTCTGATTCGACATTTGTATTTTGGCGTTGCGTTGCATGCCATACTGATTATCGTTTTGGTCGCAAATAATTACAGATCCAGATCGTCAAACAGCAGTCATGTATCTTCATAGCTGCAACCTACAGCGATATTCTTAAGATCATTAGAACCCCCCTCCTCCCCCCCCCGGCCGCCCCTTCCTTCCACCCCCTAGAAAAAGAATGCCAATATCGCTCTCTGAGGCACAAAATTTTATATACGGGGTAACAGTAGCGCTAAGATGGCCGCCGCTGTTCCATAAGGTGCTCTCGTTTTTATGTTACTCTTATGTTATCTGTTGCCTTTCACTATACCAGTCTTAGCATCGTAGAAAACCACTGAACAGTAAACTAACATTGTCAAATATACTTTCAGTATATGAGGTACGGTGTCTTCATCCACAAATCTTAGTGCACCACTGGTGACCAAAATTTCTGAGCAGTGTCACTTGCATCGCCCACCAGCTACCATCCGCTGCAATAGGAAAGTCTATCCCGCTATACCGTTATACACCGCGAGCGGCGGACATCGCATAGCCTACTAATTTCCTACAACGCCTCCATACTGAAACTTTTGACCACGTTGATTATGCTTCCATCTATTATCTTCTATACGCGTAATAAACCGCGGCCTTTGGCCTGACTTCCTCTTGGTGATGGTGAAAGAACAAAGGCGTTGCTGACAATGTAAAGGCATTAAAAGCGGAAATGCATTTTGAATGGCCTCGCGATTGCTGCTCAATAGTCGGTAATTGATGCATTGATTTTGGGATAAAAGCGTTATTAGTATCGGAAATGCTGAATCTGCACAGGAGCTGTCCGGCAGCGAATGATCTAACACTGGACAATTTTTACAATGACTCTTCAGTGCATTGGGAAACTTGGTATCGAACGAACCTCAATATACAACGGTTATTACGCCTGAAACACGATAGCTCCTTCTGTTGGTACTATTACTAAATTTCGAACAATTCTCCCAATCAGCGTAAAATTTCAGATGTACTATTTCTTAGTTGACTCTCACTTGTACTACAGTTTACTCGTAAGGGGTTCAACTACTAAAAAAAGCAAAACAAAACTTTGACGTCTGCAAAAGGGAGCTGTTCGTGCTATTCAAAACATTGCCATTTCTGTAAGTACTGCCGTATATTTCGCAAAACCTAATCTGCTCACTGTTGATCAAATGTACAGAAAGAAACTAACGATGCTGATTCAGAAGCTTGCAGGGACAAGCAAACGCGAATTTTAGCAAACTTACCTGACTAATACAGGTTATAGCTTTTGGCATACGAAATATAAGGTTCCAGAGCTCGATACTAATTATGGATATCAGTAATAAACACAGCTCCTACCGCATCTGCTTCTGACTTGTCCGACTATCAAAAATTTATTACAACAAAATTTAGTTCCAGAAAGGTTTAAAGAGACTGTCCAAGAGATTTCGCTTTTTCTATAACAGAAAAATGAAACCACCATTAGAATGCTGTTCCTTGTTCATATAACACTTTATCGTATTGTCTTATTTGTTCCCACATTAGCCAGTTTGAAGTTTTTGCTTTCTTTGTACGCTGTAAAACTTAAGAATATTTCCTGTATTTTCAAGTATGTACTATATAAACTTATTGTTCATGAGTGGCTAGAATGACGACTTCTTTTCCTTTATTTTTTCCTGTACTACTTACAATGTATTAGTCCTAATGCATGCGATACAGTGTTTTAGTGTTAAGAATGTTTGATTGTTCCCGGAGAGCAGGCCATAGTCAGTTGGGAAACTGTCTTTGGCTTGCTTTTCCTTGAGTTGCATGATGTTAATCAGAAGTAAACAGATAATAAAAAATGTGTTGCTTTGAGCTTCCAGTAGAAGAACTAATGAATTGTTCGCTATGGTATCAGTCCGTATTTTAGTGAATCTCATAAAATATGGCTGAAACCAAAGGCTATGAATCGTATGTAGAGCATTTTAATGATCACAGTGTCTGGAATGTCTGATACATTCTTTGCCAGTGTAACATAAGACCAACAAAGCAGTTGTGACTTTGAAACACTGCTCACTGCTCAAGCCTCTTCGCATATATAATACCTGAACAAAGGCGTTTAGAGCTTAAGGCAATCCATTTAATATTCAGTATACGAATGCTTTTACAGCGGCCGCAATGAGCGTGTGGTTACGGCGCTCTGCTTTGAGCCTGAGCAAACGAGTTTAAGGTGGCCACGGTAGCTGCGTAACGATGCAGGCGGGATGCAAGGCGCCCGTATACGTTTTGAGGTTAGTTGATGATAAAGAAACATAGGTGGTCGGAATTAACCCTCCCTCCCTCCATAGTGCGTTGTTTGTAGCCCATGTGTCTGTTTGGGACGGTAAATTCTATCTACCTTAAACAATACTTCGCAAAATTGCCTTGAAAACACTCCGCGATAGTAAGATGCAGTGCATTAAATCAGAAAGTGGGTGCTATAACACCAGAACAGACGCGTACGCTTCTGCAGCTCGCCAGGTTGTGCATATTTTGAAACTAGCGGTATTTTGCTGCAATTTCAATGAACTTACGGGTGCCAACATTATATATCGGCAGCATGTGCTACTCTGTCTTAAATATTCTAATGGGTGTCTTTTTCATGCAACTTCCTTTGCATATACCCCCATGCTTGAAGGCAATTGGTTCACTGAAAATAAACGGCACGCAAACACTAAGCGAAAACATCGCCGACAACGTGGGCCTGCGAGCGGCTTTCAGTGTAAGTAGAGCCGAAAATTACGGCTGACTTCAGTGACTCCTCCCTAAAGAGCCTTCAAGATGTGCATGCACGTACACCAGATAGGTATTCCGTGAATTCGTACCTCGTATTTACACATAGAGCTAAGCGCAATAACAGCATGCATAAAAAGGCTGTAAAACAAAGGAATTAAAAAAATGTTCATCCTAAGAGCAAATGCGAGGCTCACCTAGCATATTTCCATTATTCTGCATTCACGTCACTAAAAGGTGGATATGAAGTGCTGTAGAATCTCAGTAGAGAACATTGTTTCTGTTCTGTTTGTACTTTAGTAGGAAAAGACCGTAGAAAGAATCGCATATGAAAAACGCAATCATCGCATGCGATTTCTTGTACTTTCCGCATCGGTATGTGACGTCATGAAATTATGACATATATGTAGCGACGTATATCTTTCAGGCTTACATCAAGCTTCTAGCAGAGGACTGTGAGAACACCGATACTCGCCTGGAAGGATTAGAGTATCTATCAGGACAGCAGCTGTTTTTCATCTCCAGAGCAATGGTATGTGGCTTTCTGTTTGATTAAGTGAAGTGTGTTGAACTAGAATATTCATGGGCGCAAACACACAAAGAAAACGTCCTTTTGTCTATCTACCGCAGGAGTCCTGCCGTGTTTTTGACGTATATGGTGCGCTGATGATACTTTTAGGTGGTACACACAGCCCACCAAGGTACAGGTAAGTTGGCAGCTCTAATAATATCAATTTTAAAAAGCAAAGCTTCAATGGTGTTCACTTCTGTGTGTGCTTTGCGGTCTGTATTAATTCATTTGTAATTATATTTAGCCGATTAGTTCCTTTTATCAGTTCTATGCTTCAGAAAACACAGGCGAGTAACATGCTTTAACAATTTTGTCTAAGCCTATCTTTTGCACTTCATATCTTTTACAAGAGTTTCCAGCGAATTGACTGGAACCGCTGGCTTAAATTCTGCAAAAAGCGGTTTGCACCGGATTGTGCCTATTTACGGTATACTGGTTCTAAGAGTATCCGTAACTGGTTCTAGGAGTATTTGTACATTACCAATTTGTCAGCTGACTATTAATTCTGCTCTTAGACTGTCTTGAAATTTCTAGTAGCGGCGAACAGTATCACAAAAACTACTAGACTTCTCAAAAAAGAATTTTATTACTATATAACACTGACGCTTTCAAAACACATTCAATGCAGACTAAAGTGAATGTTTCTTGGGCGGTTTTTCTAACCTATCTGTCGCTTATCACCACCTCTTTCTGTGAATCGTCACATTACCTACGAATTCAAAGATACAACTTCCTCTTCCCTTCAGTTGCAGTTTCTTGGGCTTTCTCTTTTAGGATCAACACATCAATGAAAAACTTGGAAGCGTTCGCAGCTGCATTTAACTGCTCTGAAAATTCACCGATGAACCCGAACAACAACGAAAGGTGTGTTATGTGGTGAATATTCTGGCGAGATGAGATACCAACAAGTGAGGGGATAAGGAAAACGGACACCTCGATCATGCGGTTTAAACGCAGAGAAAAAAATCCATAAAAAATAAACTGGTCCTCCACCTTATGTGCAGTTCTTATGTCTTGCTTGCGATTCTGCTAATATAGATACCATCATGTTGCTTCTGATAGCCCGAAATTACAGGCGGTAAAGAGGATACCACGGTAATTACTCGCGTGCAGCTATGCAATTCACCACCGGGAATTTTAATGGCTTTTTTTTAGCGAGCAGATATGGGATGTTTGCGGCGCTGGAATTACATGTATTGGGTTGCAGATTGGTGACTACCTTTGGTCAATGTTAACTCTGCCGGTGAACGCATTTCTGGCGCCCGTCGTGTTTCCATCGCAGTCGACTCATAAAAGCACATCTCAAATCCTCCACAGTCCACCAAACCGCCAACCGATAGCGACTGCCATCTACCGTCTCAGTATCCGAATCTGGAAAGTAGTTGTCCACTAACTATTTTTTCTCTGCTCCTCCTAACCACATCACCCCTGTGCGAACCTAAGGTACTACTGGGATTAAGGAGTATTTTAGCATGACTAGAATACCGTCAGTTGGTGTCTGCGAACTATAGAAGTGAAGAGAATAATCAGGGCCTCGAATCTGCCGACTTTGATGTCATATGTAGCACAAGAGGGTTCGCGCACAGCTTCCACCCTCACCAATCGACCATGAAGCTACGTGGCACTCGCGGTTATAAAGGACGTACTCTGTCCACCGCTATGGACGAGCGTGGCGCTAGTGAACACTCTCAGGGTTCGATAAAACTACACATAAAAACACCAGAAATCAGAAGATTGGACAGCCGTCGCCTTAGCCTAGTTGGCAGAGCACAGCACACGAAATTTGGAGGGCGTGAGTTCGGATCCCGCCGGCGGCATGTGGCTGTCGTTTCTTCTGCTTTCTTATCGTTTTTTAAAACTGATTGAACATTTACGCTACTATTCTTTGATTATTTACGCCACAAAATGCAAAAAATAACCCTTATGCGCCTTGCATTCGGGGCCTCTTCACTTCCCTCATGTAGTTGATAACGAGCTCCTCTTTTCCCTCCACTTGTAGGACTATTGCAAACATTTCTACTTTGTGACAGGACTGAATCACTGCAATCGTAGTATATGTTATTTAACACTGTGAAGCTGATCAACGACCAGGTTGAAAGAACATTTTTGTCTTTGTAAGTAGCTAACTTAAAAAGGCCTTTTTTGTTGTGATGTGCTCTCAATGCAGATATTCAGTCTGAGTCTAAAAGAATTGTTTTTGCTTGCACGGCGTTGCCTGCTTGTTTTGGTTTATATTTTTTTCGCTACACCAACAACTCTAGCCCCTTTGCAGCTAAGGGCCTTAGGGGCGAAGGTGCCTGTCCAACATTTCTCTAGAGAAACTGAGCGGCCTTCGAGAAGCTGCGATCGCAGGGCTATTCTGCGTAGAAAACTAAAAACAAGCAAAAAACAATGTAATCTGCTAACGTCGCTTTAAAACTTCTTTAAAAATATATCTTCTAGGGAAGTTCAGTTTTTGAACTGGAGTTTATATTTTATGCTCTGATCTCAAGAAAGTTACAGCGAATGCACGTGATGGCCAAAGCAGAAACACCACCTCCTGCTGATCAGAAAGGCTGTGTATAGGTTTGTAATTGTAGAAGCAAGAATAAATAATGTGTAAGCATCAAATAAAGAATAAAATACTAGATTTATTTCACAACTCTAACCTTCGGCCAAGAATACACAGCTGACGGTGCTCAATCTCTACAGCTCAACCTTTGGGCTGAGCTCATGACCAGAAATTCTGGATAATGACATTTTTTTTGCTTGAAATTTTTTATAAACGCAAACATTTATAACGCAAACATTTATAAACATAGCACTATAACAATAAATATATCCGCAGATGTCCCCTCAGAAGGGGTGTACTTTTCTGCTATTTACTGCAAGAAACGCACCCGACTAGTTCTGTATCGTAGATTTAACTATTCGGTGCGAGCGCAGGACAAGCGTTAAAAGCAGATTTTCCTACGCATCGAAAGATTAGACCATCGTGATAAATAGTTTGGTTTTATTGTGTTTAACGCCCCAAAGCGACTCAGGCTATGAAGGACGCCGTAGTAAAGGGCTGTGGAAATTTCCACCGCCTGTGGTTCTTTAACGTGCACTGACATCGCAGAGTACACGAGCCTCTAGAATTTCGGCTCCATTGAAATTCGACCGCCGCGGTCGGGATCGAACCCGCGTCGTTCGGGCCAGCAGTCGAGCTCCATAACCACTCAGCCACCGCGGCGGCACTATAGTGATGATGATGATATACTGACATTATATGAATAGCACAAATATATGAATCTTGTGGCTCGACTTTGTACCGATTCTAGGGAATTTGTTAGATAATTTTCCTTTGGGCTGCAAATAGCAGAGACGAATTCTAATTTAGAACGGAGAAGTGATTTGCAGGCGAGCAATTTTAGTTTTGTGGCGCATGGCGTAGATGTCGTTTTAAGAATCCAACGCTTCTGTTAGCGGATGATACGACTTTTGTGACATGCGCGCCCCGGGTTACATCATTGAACAATGTTACGCCGAGGTAGTTATAACTCTGAGCCAATTCTACCGTGACGTGCGAGATTTTATACGAGGCGAGAAGATGATTACGTTTTCGGTTAAATGACACGAGTTTACATTTATTGAGGTTTAGTTGCATGAGCCATTGGTTACACAAGTCCTGTACGCTGATTAAGTCATTCTGGAGGGCGAACTGATCAGAGGCGTTTTTGATTGGGTGATTGATCACACAGTCATCGGCAAAAATACGGACCTTACAAGAGACATGCGTTGGTAGGTCATTAATGTATACTAAAAATAACAGCGAGCCAAGGACTGATCCTAGAAGGACACCTGATGTTACGTGAAGAGAACTGGAGGCTTGTTTATTAATGCAAACATACTGGTGCGGTTAGCCAGGAATTCGCTTATCCACTGTAATATGTTAGGATGAATGTTTAACCAAGAAAGTTTTAGTAGCAAGCGTTTGTGAGGTACTTTGTAAATGACAATGACCTAATTGACAATGAAAATGACCTAATTGATATTAGTTCGATTGGCGATGCTATATTCATTGATCCTGTTCAGAAAAGCGAGGTGGGGGCGGTGTCCGGCGAGCTTAATAATTCCACTACACAAACTATTGACGGAATAAAAATAAAACCTAAGAAACAGGTCCTTGATCTTATAGCCGACTGCCTCAAACACATATTTTTTATGCATAAGAGAAGTGGTCTTTATCAAACCTGCTAATTGAGCAACGGTAATTTTTGATAAACGGTCGAGTAATTCACGTAGGAAATAATAGACCCATATCTTCAAGCCAATGTGTTCCAGGCTGCTTGAAAAATAATACACCGGCTCTTTAGAAAGTATGACAGGAACATCACCTAATAACTACCTCCAATAAGAATTGCACAGCATCTTTCCGCAAATTTGCGTTATTAGCATTTGGGCTAATAGATTCTCCAGAAAGCTGATCTAAAAAAAACAGTAATTAGTATATCTATTGACCTTACAAAAGCATTTGACCTCCTAAACCATCAACTGATCTGTAAATTAGATCGTTATGGCTTTCGCAGTAAAGCAGCGTCCTCAATAAAATCGTAACTCGCCCATCGTACACAAGCAGCTAGCATCCATGCTTTTCGGTCAGCAATGAAACCAGTCCAACGTAATATTTGGAAGGGTAGTAAAATGTGGTTCTTTCTCTTTAATCATCGACGTAGTTCTGATAGTTTCTTCTGTGATATTCATAGTTTTTTCGGTGATAAGATAAATGACGTTGCATTGAGAGTAAATCGAAGTCGAAAGCGTTTTCGAAATGAGCGTTACGAAATTAAAATTCGTTACCTTTAGAGCAGAAAACCTAACAAAGAAATGTATTACAATTTAATTCGTTTAGAAATTGTATCATTACTTAAATCATTGGGTGCTTGTATAACTTAAAAATCTGCTGGGGTGACCATGCTGATCCCATTGTAAAAAACCTATCTCGGATACTTGGTGTCAATTACCCGCTTCGTCGAATACTACCTGTAAATGCGCTGGATAAAGTGTACCGCTCAAAATTTCCCTCCCGCCTTAATTACTATGGTTTAGTCTGGGCTGCAACATCGGAAAAATACTGCAAAAGATACAACTTCTACAGAAGAATTTTCTTAGAATTACTGAAAATGCAGCTAATGCTTATCACACCAAGCAACCCTATCAAATATTAAATTCTTCCGGCAACCAAAATCTTTGACTTTCGCTAAAGTCGTTCGATTAAATGCCATTTCACTAACACCACATATTTTCTACAGGAATTGTCTAGCATAAAAAAGCCGAAGAAAGTGCACAACACTAACTACAAGCTTATTGGCCCATGGGACATCATTAAAACATATAGAACTAATTATGGTTCTAGAACACTACAAAACAAAATACCACGATTATTTAGTAACCTGCATGAAAATAGTATTGTTCTTGAACTCATCATGCACTATGAACTTAATTTTGTTGCGCTTGACTAATTTTGGCCCTCGCATTATTTTTTTCACTGAGAACACTGCTACAATGAGCAACGGTTTTGTTTCCCACTGGTTTTGTTTCTATGTGCTATTGTATAACTCAGCCTTAACACAGTATAAGCGTCCACCGTACCCATATTCACTCTACTACCTGTGGTTCAAACCGCTGTATGGCGCCAAATGGTAAGGCCGGGTGCCTGTGTCGTAGTAAAGCTGTCAGAAGACAGCTTTCACTATGGGAACATTGCCAACTGTACTTCATATTGACGAAATAAAAATTATTATTATTTTCATAATCTGGTGTTTTCCTGGGCTGAGACGTCGTTTGGGTACTTGACGTCGCGCTTAACGCACATCAATCGATCAGTCTTTATATCACCTGAACCAAAGGCAGATGACACAGAAAGCTTTTGTCAGCTTCACAGGCTTCTTGCTCGATGTAAAGATGGTACAATGGCATCTCCTCAAATAATAAAAAGAGTAAAACCGACGAACAAACGGGCACAGAATAAAAAGCACAAAGGTGAGAACAATCAATTGGCAGTAATTAAGAAAAATTGGAGGGAATAACTAATCACATGAGCTAAAAAAGAATTGGAGCATGGAGCAAACAAAATTCAGCACTGTAGCTATTACAGCAAAAATCGGAAGATGTAGAACTAACGCGTGCGCAGTTTATGCAAGACCTAAGCTAACCAACAAAGACATAGCACAGAAAGGATTAACAAGGCACTGAGAACGGAACAAACAGAGGATAGATGGCTTTTGAGGAAATTCAGTAAATTGGCTTTAGCAAAGCAGGCGCTTTCAAATCCGCTGTATTCAACCGTAACGGAAGGCAAAAACACAGCGTCTGCGCGCCGCAGTTATTTCTTGAGGTAGGTATAGCGTACAACTATGTCTGACCCAATTAGTACGTTGGCTCGACTGTTAAAAGTTCCACCAGATTAGATAAAAAGGTAATGTTCTGTTTGATTTCTTCTTTGCAACTTTGAGCTGGGCGAAAGTCGAAAATATGAATGTTTATTACTCTAGCGGCTTCGGAGAGCTATTTTGCGCAGTAGTCTCAGTGCCGTTTAAATACTACTCGATTAGCTTTTCTTTCTAGACGATGAAGTGTCTGAAGGTTAGTAGACGTTTATGTGCCTCATATCAGGTGGCAATAATGTATGTGGGATATGAATAGAGGCTTAAATAGCAGTATTTCACTAGAACTGAGAGGAGAATAGGATGGCGATACAACCGGCCAAAGTCGCGGGAAGCTTTTAAGGCAAGATCGTTTATGTGTGCGTCCTAGAGCAGTTTGCTCACACACTCCAAGTTTTTTAAACCTACTCATAATTTCAGCGGGGTCGGGGTCGAAGTAAACTGTGCGCGTGATGTATGTTATCTTACCTTTTGAGTGAAAAAAACAGTTTTTGTTTTGTCCACATTTAGTTTTAGTTTAATCAAATGACTCCAATGCACAAGCTGTGAGAATGTACTGTTCAACATATCAATCACTTTGCCAGGGTGACCTTCACTGAAAAAAGCGTTCCATCCGCGACATATATTTCAAAATAAGGAGTATTCGATATGTTTACAATGTCAATAATGTACAAATTGAACAATAACATTCCTAAGACACTCACCTGCGGTACTGCGACTGTGGTAGAAAGCATGGTTGAAGAAATTTCTCTTGTCTACATGTTCTCCACATGAAAATCCGCTACATGTTGGCGACGCTGTCACAAATAAGAATATATACAGTTCTTCTAACACCATAATGTGAAATTTTAGCTAGAAGGACCTGGGATTTATGGAATCGGATGCTTGGGTGAAGTAAACAAAAAGAGCCACTACTAAACTTCGCTCTTTGAAATTACGCAGCAAAAATTCTCTTTGGTCTATATCGGCGGTTTCAGTTGAGAGGTTTTTGCTAAAGCCGTGATGTATGTACTCCTTGGAAGTACACTAAACAGGGCGCAGAGAATAGAAGGGAAGAAAGGCGCTTGTTATGACATACGTGACAGTAGCCAACAGTCACTGCAACCAAGCAGGACAGGGGATGTTTTTTATAAGTGTTCATCAGCGGGCAATTAATAGGGTAATTGTTTAAAGATGATTGCTTAGAAAGCAGAACAAAAACAATCACATGTCGGCAGCAGGATTCGAACCCGTGAGCTCCGAAATTCACGTCCGGCGTTCTACATGAGGTTCCGTAGAGCACATCGAGGAAGGGAAACAACGACATGTCGATTACCTACTAGCCCGAACCCTAACTCTCCTTAAGCCCGTTGCTCTACCAACTGAGCTATGCTGGCGGCTGTCCAATCTGCTGCTTTCGTTGGTATTTATGTTTAGTGTAACCGAACCTTGAGAGTGTTCACCAACGCCTCCCTCGTCCGTAGCAGTGGACGCGGCACGTCCTGTTTTACTGCGAGTACCACGGGAAACTTGATCAAACGGTTAGGGCGTAATGTATGCGAAAACCCTGTTATGCTACCTATGGAATCAAGACAGCCAGATCCAAGGCCCTTGTTAGTTATTCAGCTCACATAGGAAGTGAAAAGAGAGACTCATGACGGAAGCCAACAATCACCGAAATCAAAGAGCATTACGATTTTTTTTTTAATTTGCGGTGTCCATCAGTGTGCGAATAATACAGCACCTATTTAAAGATAAGGAAATAGAAAGCAGGATAAAAAAAGAACCACAGGTCGCCGCCTCAGCAACTTTAATAAAACAATGGACGATAGAGCGTTTTCCTAGCATACATATCCGGTTTGAGGAACCATCACCAATCGTCAATAGTAACACGGATGTTCGTCGACGACGGTCACCATTATCTTCCCAGAGATGTATCCGATTTAGACGCGTGCAATTGTTTTAACAACACAGCGTTAATAATTTCTTGTCGCATAAAAGCCTGCGTCGTCGTCGGTGTGTGCGTCGTTGGACCGTAAGCGAAAAATCAACGAATTCCTTCCAGAGACGCAAGTTTTGTTTTCAAGTGGGACACCTAGATCTCGTAATCTTGTGGCATCATTACAATCTTCCTTCTGTTTTGTGACCAAACTGCCCACCTTGGTAGGTGGCAGTTAAATAACGATTGACTGCGAGAGGTTGTAGCGGAAAAGCAACCTGATTCTCACAAACACCGCCGGTGGCAGCACCTTTCATGATAGGGCTGGAGTGCATCGCTTAACCGCTGCACCACTGCGCCAGGAGTTGCATGATTGCTCCCAAGTAACATAAATGTAAAGTAGAGAATGGCCAATTTCGCGTATATGAATAATAACCCACTGTGACTATCGCGTCAGACCCTAGAAGCAGAGCTAGCTTATGTGTCCCCCCGCCCCATCCAGTTTCCTAATGAAATTTTTAGAGGATATGCAAATGGACGGACGAAAGAGTAGTCTGCTCTTGGTAGATGAGAGTAGCAGCGACTTGATGAAATCAGATCATTTTAAACGACTTACAAGCGCGCACTGCATATATTCCAAGGGTCCTGAGTCAAGAAGCGCTGGAATAAAATGTGATGCTTCCTCATCTGAATTGCAGATATAAGTTGAATTTGAGACTTCGTGCAATCGTCACGCATTGACAACCATGTGTCGAGTGTGCTCAGGAGATTGTCCGACATTATAAGCTGTAAATTGTAATGATGAATGAATATGAACTGAGGTACTACTTTATTTCCACAGCAGTATGAACTCCGTTTACCTAAAGTCCATGGAGGAACTTGCTTTCTTGGTTCAATACACAACATTTTGTCTGATGTGTAAAATATACGCAATATGGAATGATGAACGTTTACTTGAGCTCGTCAAAAAGTATACGAGCGATACATTTCGACTCTTATATCTGAAACACATTGCTATGAGGCATCTGTAAACCTCTCGCTTAGAATTTTATGATTTCTATTGACACGTTGCCAGCCCTCGTAAGTACGAAAAATACAGCAGCGTTTTATTTTCTGAGAAAGCAACATTTTGTACAGGTGGACTCATGTATTGAACTCATGAGTGACTTCTGTTCAAGTGTCCATGATTCAAGTCATGGGTTCGTGTGTACTCCGGTATGTAGCTTTCTATCTCTGTTAGGAAAAGAATATGAACTGTAGAACGGTTCCGAAATATGTCAGGCTGCCTCCGCACCCATACAGCCCTGGGGGAATTAACAGCGCTGCATATGCTTTTTGAGAGGCAAATGCCCGTTCAACTCCAACTGTGAAGCTGTCTGGTGCAGGGTACGGCTGGGCGAGCGCACATGTGGTAATTGGAACCGAGTCATGGCTGGACAGCAACATAAGTGATGGTGAAATATTTCCTCCATCCTATACCACGTATAGGAAGGATCGCAATGTACGCGGTGGTGGTGTGTTCATCCTCGTTCATAGCAGTTTGAGAAGCGTGTCTGCTGTTAACTTAGACAACGATTCCTCTGAAGCTGTCTGGTGCAGGGTACGGCTGGGCGATGGTACTTCTTTGGCAACTGGCTCTTTTTATAGGACGCCCGGTTCAACCTGCGCACAGCCATTTTTTGAACTTAGCAACACATTATTAGCCTTAGACGCAACACATATTATCTTTGCCGGTGATTTTAATATGCCCAGCGTAGAATGGTCTTGTTTTAAACCAGTAATTCGCACTGCATCCCTCTTGTATACCGCTTTCCGTGAAGTAATTGGTGCTCACTCATCATTTCAGTTTGTTCAAACCCCTACCAGACTCGGCCTTACCAGTGCTAATGTGCTAGACTTGTTTTTCTGCAATGACCCTAGCCTAGTCTCGTCTGTCATAACGCTGTCAGGCATAAGCGACCATGATGTAGTTTTAGCAAAAGTATCCTGTAATGCTATGAAGACCCACCACACCCAACCACGTAAAGTGTCTTTTTATGAAAAAGGGGATTATGCTTCGCTATCACAGGAACTCGACGCATTTTTTCCTGAGTTTCTTTCACATCAGCCATCCCTGAATATTGATTCCTTCTGGAACTTGTTTAAAACTAAAATTTTGTCACTGACGCAGACTTTCATCCCATCCCGCTTGATTTCAGCCAAGCGTCGTGACGATATGCATTGGATGAATAGACAGTTGCGGGCAATGATCAACCGGCGGAAACGGCTCTTTCGCAGATATTGCGATACGCCCGCACTAACTTTGTACTCCGAGATAAAAAAGCAAACTAAGAACTTATCGAAGGAAATCCGTAATGCGAAAAGGGCATACTTCAGCACACTAGGCCAACAAATAAATACAAACCCAAAGCCAGTCTGGAAATATGTTAAAAATCAGAGAAACAGCAGGGTCTCTGCGCCTGATATACTAGACGCAACTGATTTTGGAAGGGATTCAAAAGGTAAAGCGAGAAGTTTCAATCTTTATTTCCAATCGGTGTTTTCCGATCTCATTAACACACATACTGACTTTCAATCTTCCAGCACCCTGACCAGAATGAATGACGTAGAAATTTCTGAACAGGGGATCATGCTTTTATTACAGAAAATTAAAGTTACATCAGCACCAGCGCCTGACAACATTTTTAATTACGTTTTGAAAAATTGTGCAGTTTCAGTTGCCCCGTATCTCGTTGCATTATTTCAGAAATCGTTAGAGAATTCTTCTTTGCCCCATGACTGGAGAAGTGCCAATGTCGTTCCGATTCATAAGAGTGGTGATAAAACTAAAACATGTAACTATAGGCCCATATCGCTGACGAGCGTGTCGTGCAAAACACTGGAACATGTCATTTATACTCAGTTGATTAGCCATCTACAAAACAATAGTTTTTTCTGTTCGACACAACATGGATTTAGGTCCGGCTTCTCATGTGAAACACAACTCGTGGAATTCACACATGACATTTCTGTTTCCTTAAACTCCGCCGGTCAGGTAGATTGCATATTTTTAGATTTTCGAAAAGCGTTCGATTTAGTTGCTCACAATCTATTGTTACAGAAGCTTTCAGAATTAAATATTCCTACCTCACTCTTATCCTGGATTGAGGCGTATCTTGCGGAAAGGAGACAGTGCGTGGTTATAGACGGTGTCAGCTCGGAAAGTGTGGGTGTAACTTCAGGTGTTCCGCAGGGGTCTGTTTTGGGCCCTCTTCTTTTTCTCATTTTTATAAATGACCTCACTAGTAACATTTCAAGTATAATCAGACTTTATGCTGATGACTGTTGTATCTACCGCAATATTTCTTCTGAAGCAGATGCAATTTCACTTCAGCATGACCTCAACTCTGTATTCTCTTGGTGCAACAACTGGAATATGGCGCTAAACATCTCCAAATGTAATCTGGTCCGGTTTACAAAAAAGAAACAATTCCTCCAAACAGACTATTTCCTTGGTAGCACTGAACTGTCCGCAGTTTCAACTTATAAGTACTTGGGAGTCTTTTTTTCTACTGACCTATCATGGAATACACACGTAAACTACATATCTGCTAAAGCCAGCCGCACATTAAACTTTCTCAGACGTAACTTTAAGGACGCTCCCCTTACGCTGAAGGAGACATTATACATGTCTACTGTACGTCCGATACTTGAGTATGCTTGCGCGGTTTGGGACCCGCATACAAACCTGAATATTGAGGAGCTGGAGCGCGTCCAGAAACGGGCTGCTAGGTTTGTGTCCGCCGATTACAATTTCCAAAAAAGTTCTTCTGGTTTGCGCGAGAAGTTGGGATGGCCGTTACATGAAAACAGGCGCAAATATTTGAGACTCTTTCTTTTATAATGTGCTTAATAATAAAACTGGAATTCCAAAAGAGAAATACATTAATGAACCCAGCTACATTTCCGCCCGCACTGACCACCCACTTAAGGTGCGCGAGTACAATTGCCGTATAAACGTATTCAAATATAGTTTTTTCCCACGAACAGTGCATGATTGGAACTGTCTCCCTTCGCGGGTCGCTACCGCTCCTCCTACATCGTTTCTGACCGATTTGCAAAGCCACCTGTCAATATAAGTGCAACAATTCTTGTCCGAGTGTATTGTGTTTTAAGCAGTGCTGTATTTTAAAATGTATCTTTTTTTTGTGTATGTGTGTGTTTAGGTATGTTTGCCTTTCTACAATGGTTTTTATTTTGTTTGTTTGTTTGTTTTTGCTTCCGTGTGCATGGGTTTATTGTATTTTCTGTGTAGACCGCATCATTTGCCTAATTTATTATGTACTAGATGTTTGTTCTTATTTATGATGTTTCCCCCCTACAATAATGCCCCACTGAGGGCGCTGTAGGTACTGTGTATAAATAAATAAATAAAATAAACTGCCTGTGCGAAACCAGCAGTTTTGTAATAGGTCAACACATTGTCTGCGAAGCCTTTTTTTATTTTATGGACGTTGAAGTGAAGCTAGAGGTCGCTTTCCATTGAGCTCAATCAGGATTTTTAGATGTCCTGAGCTCTTTTTTTAATGGAAAGAGGTCACAACAGGGACGTAGCCATTGCTACAATATTTTATAAGAAATTACCTTTTACTTCTCTATATCAAGCTTTCAGCAAAAACTGACTCGGTATATTGAGGTTCTCAATTTTCTTACAGTACCAAGTTGGCTACCACGATCCAGTTGAAACGTAAGGCAGAGCGGCAATAGAGACCCTTTCCTGCTCACTCGATACGTTCTATCGAAAGGGAATTGAACCGAAGCCTTACCAGATCACTGGAAAATTCTTTCAGTAAAAACATTGATCTGTCCGCCGTATATTCTAGTTTTTTTTTAATATCACGCATATACTGGAACGATTTGCATTTAAGCTTGCACAAAACCAAGAGCTTAATTGCACTGCAATGATATATAACCGAAGCCGACAAATTTTACAAGCAATATCTTTTGTTATCACTCTGAAAGCAGCAAGTAACAAGTTCGTGTAGACGGTATTACAACACAGTATAAACAAGCTACAGGCAAGCATTAACCTCCCTGAAGTCAATGTGTTCTTGCTGGTACTCTTATTTTATATAAAGGGCGTACCAGCTGCTATTAGTTTTTACTTCTTAATAACAACAGATTTCGAAAAGAATTTCAGCGCCATTAACTATGTGTGGGTGGTAAGAACCAACAGATTTCAAAGAAAAAAAAATTGGCAGTGGCTTAGCTTAGGATATACGTAACACGTAGCATACGCATATAGGTACTGTGGGGCAAAATGAGACATGGGGCAAAATGAGACATGTAGCATCTTGCCTAAAATATTACATCAAGTAGATTTCTTGAACAACCATTAGGTGCCGCCAAGTGTCCACTAAATGTATGTTAAAAACGGCAGGAATATTGAGTTGCCCGCTTCAGGAAAAAATTCTGGAGCGACTTTCGTGGTGTGGCTGTTCCGCAAAAAACGTACGAAATTCTGACGTGCCGTTTCTTTGGACGTGTGCAGCAGCGTAGCCGTGAACTACAGCGACAAGGTACGTATTTGTGTTGTTACTACACCTCTTTGGCTAGCTGTGGAAACAATTACAGTTTCCTATGTGTTAATCTTCATAACTATAAAATTGATTGAGTAGGAGGCTATGGAAGGGGCAAAACGTGACAGTTCGTCGCTCGAAGCAAGCAATTGCAGTCTCTGCTCGTGAAAAGTGCATTCTTTAGCTTGTAATTTTTTGTCTCGTTTTCTAGAACGGCCCGCATGTTCAAGCGAAAGACGACGAGGGTTCCATAGAGCGAGACCAATATGAGGCGCACTTCTCCAGTACGCACACTCTTCAGGGACTTGAGTCAATTCCTAGAGTGGCTCCTCCAATTTTTTTGACTAACCCAGCATTGTTTCTAGACAAACATTGACCGCTTTACAAACTGCCTCAATTTGTGTTTACTGAGCACCTCTTGTCTAGAATTGCAGTCTCGCTTAGGTCTGTGCAATGCGTCAACAGTTTACAGGCTGCATCAGCTGTTTGCTTCGACCATATGCTGCCGCTATATGCAAAGCACTTATCTTCCAACGTGCTAAACGGTATCCTGGAGGAATATCTGTTTCAGTATCCGAGCCATGCTGCAATTTTCACAGATGCCTCTCAGCAAGGCGAAAAGGCAGCAGTATGTGTTTATTCCCACACACTAGACTGGAGTTATTCTATCCGAGTCGCTGATTATACACCAATTTTCGCTGCAGAATTTCTGGCTATTGGTTTGGCCCCTCAGAAATTTACCCGCAATGTTTCTCAAGTTATCATTCTCTCCGACTGCCTTTCAGTCTTAGCAGCACTAGAAAGTTCCGCAACTAGTATTTTGTACCGATCCCTAATGTACCTTGTGCCACGTCATGTCCAAGAGGTGCGCTTTCAGTGGATCTCAGAGCACTGTGGCATTACTTCAAATTCGATGACCGATTTCTTAACGAAATCAGCCATAAAAGGGCCTGTTGCCCATGTCGTTCCGAACCTCACCCTGCTGATAACGTCCCGTTATGAAGGTTACCAGATACACCATTACCTGAGCCATGAGCCCATCTTTGCTACAGCGGATTTCGGACATTCAAAATTCCCATAGAACATACGTTCTTGCACAGCAAGACACTGTAAGGTTTCCATGACGCTGTTGCGCTGCAGGATTCCACGCCTTAATCTATATTTATGCCGTTCTGGGTTCACGCCGTCGAATCTATGTGCGTCATGCGGGGTCGTTGAAACTATTGATCATTTCATCCTCTAATGCCGGCAGTTGGCACGGCAGAAAATTCAGTTTTTGCAAAATCCTCTCGCAAAATCCCTTTCTCCTCTCTTTCGGTGAGACCGTCAAAGGGCATGCCATTTGGCACGTGTCAGCTTCTTCACAAGTATATTATTGAAACCGGGAGGTTTTTGTGCTAACTACTCGATGCCTTTACTTTCCTCTCAAATTTTTTTTTCTGGTTAGTTCTTTAAAATTTAGTTTTTCCACCCACACTGCTTTGTTTCCTGGATTATCATTCCGATTTTTTCAAGATATCTCAAAATTCGTGATTTTCTTTTACTCTCAGATTCCTCTATATTTATGAGCCGCTTGAGATAAACCTGGATGACTTTTTTTCCTGTTTGGATCTGCACCAAACTCTGGCCAATCCACCACCGTGGGTATGTGCCATCGTATTTGAAGCAACAACAACAACAACAATATGAACAAGGCTCTAGAAAGCGTGCGCCAGCGAAAACATTCTATTCGCGCTGCAACGAAAGCCTTCTCTGTGGCCAACGATGCCCTTCAATGGCGAGCAAACCGACTGGAGACGCATGGGGCATACGTGCTTTGCAAGAAGCAGCTTGGGTCAAGCACGCAAGCTACATCCACTTGACGTCAGCATTTTCAAAGCCTTCAAAGCTGCCTACACAAAAGCATGCCGAGAGTGGTTGCTGAGCAACATTGGGAGTCGCATCGCGCTGTAGAATGTAGGTGAGCTGGTAAGCAAAGCCTTCGAACGTTCAGGAAACATCTGTAACATAACCAATAGATTGCGGAAGTGAGGTGTTTGGCCATTTTCTCGTGCGCCGCTGGATGATTCTGTGTTCGATGAAGCACCATTGGCAAGCACAGCGGGACATCAGACTTGCGGTCAACGCCAAGAATCCCGCGCTAACTGCTCCCTGCCTACTTCTACCGAAGACAATGAAGAGCCCGCTCATAGTGAAACGACCTTTCGAGTTCTCTCTCCTGTTCCTGCTATAGAAAAAGCAAAAAGAGGGAAGTCGGAGACAAGCACCGCTTTCACCTCATCGCCTTAGAAGGCGGAGCTAGGTGCCGCAAAACCTCCAAAGGAGTCAGTTATGGCCTCAAGAAAACGAAGCGGGAAATCGAACGAAAGGAATGTTGGTGGCAGTGTTCAATTGCAGGATATCGCACTGAAAGGAAAACGCTCTGTGAAGCGATTAACGAGCAACAAATGCGACTGGCAGTGCCTCATGTGCGAAGAATTATGGAGCAACACAGCGCCTCGTTTTGTGTGGATCCAATGCAAGATGTGTCAAGAGTGGGCTCACGAAGAGTGCGCAGGGCGCCATGGATTGTACTTCAAGTGATCCGAGTGCAAGAACTGATTTTGTTTTGACAAAATGTCTCGTTTTGCCCCGTGGGTCGGGGCAAAATGAGACAAATGGGACATTTTAATAATTGATGAATATTAATAGTTGTGATGTTGCAAGGTTTCTTAGTTTTGCTGACCACTTAGCTAAGATGCCAAGGAATGCTCCTGTACAAAGTTTTTGGGTTTTGAAATAAAAGTGTAAAAACAGTATTAGTTTGCAAATTTTTGTCTCGCTTTACCCCGCCCTATCTACGTAGCGTATAGGTACCGGCACATAGCATATACGCAGCATAGCTTGGTTAGCCTTGGTTAATCTTGATTGCAAGTCCAAGTTAGTCTGGTTGTCTGGCTAGTTGTCACGTGACCAGTCACGTGGTTGGTCACGTGGTGCGGTGCGACCATGGTGGGAATGCGAGCACGGCGAAACTGCGAGTTCATGGCCACTGTAGCTTTCGCGCTACAAAGTTTGGCTCTAATCCACGCTGTAAACGTGGGTGGACAGCGAGGCTGTAAGACGACATCCAATTAGACATTGCGATATCACTTGAAAGTTCACACACGTCGCTCTACAAACACTGAAACGAGAGACAAGTGAAATGTACTTATATCACACTTTATTACTTCACAACGGCATTCACGACTGCTTTATGATCGGTATGATATGCACTGAAATTTTCGGTTCTAACTGTAGAGATACTGTTTGCCACGCCACGTCACTACGCGATTTCTAAGCTGTCGGGTACTTTTCCACACGGAGTAGCTCATGCAGCCGTGATCTTTACCGGGAAACACGCTGGGAGAAGGAACGTGCTTCGCATTGTTTGCGGGCGCCGTTATCATATATTAAGCGGTCTGTACTTCACACGAGGGCTTCGAAAGAAGTCAACCCCTTTCGAAGCAGCTGCAAACATAATGTTTAATGGAATGCGTCGGATGGTGTTCCCATTGTTCACTCGAGCCTTATAATCCATCATGTGGTCTTGATGCTTGTTTTCTGGTTTTCTTAATGAAAACTAGTACGGAGCTATATGCTGTATGCCTGATTCCAGAGGAGATTTATTCTTTGTATAATCTGTATTTTTATTGTTTATTTTTTATTCTTTATATTTGTTGTCTATTTTTTATTTTCTTGTAATCCTTATATTTGTGATCTAGTTTTGATTTCTGTATATATTTTTAACTTTTTATTTTTTATTTTCTGTATATTATTTTTAGTTCTTTCTATTTTATATGTATTTTTATATTACGACTGCTTCATGATCACTATGATATAGGATATCTATGTTCTTGGGTACTTTTAACCTGGCGTTTTTTGCTGACGGCGACGACACAAAGATTTCCTTGGACGGTAGAGCTTCGCTGTAAATTATGTTAGTTAAAGTAGGTCCTAAGTGCACGTAGAGCTAAAAGAACTACAATTCAGTTCCTGGAATCAATGCCTGATGAAGACTTATACTTCTCTTGATCACCATTCTCCCTTAACTGAACATTCCAATGCTTTACATCAATGTTTCAAAAATATTGCTAAAATGATCTGCATCTAACAATACTGATCAACGTTTTAATAAGCCTTCTATGGAGAAATGAGCATAGAGTCAAATGACCTGCAAGCAGTTTGCTTCGTGATGGCTCAAATTTAAATGAGACTCAATTGCCCCGTAATAATTTGTGTTTTTGTTGACTCATAAGTAAAGAACACATTTGACATCTTAACCCGCGAGCACCACCGAGTTTGTTTTTATTGGGACGTCAAAGGCTCTCCAACGTTCAGAATAATGATGATGGTGATAGTGCTTAAGGACAAGTATTAACGCGGCCCGTGCTTTTGCGACCCATGCTTTCTATATTCTGGAAGAATGTGCTGAGGCAATTTCGAAACTAGGCTAAGCCCATTTGAGAGCGCTACTACGCTGTAGCGCAAGAGTGCTGTGACGTGAGCTTTTTAACATATTCGAGAGCACTCTCTTTATGTCGCTGCTAAAAATTGGATCTGTTGCTTTACAGCCCAGCTCTCAGGCGCCCAACCCTGGCATCAGCGTCGTAGTCGTCGGCGTAGTCGGTGTAAGTGGTTGTCTACGCAGCACACAAAACGTCACCTGAAGGTGGCTGCCCCGGAAAGATCCCGGAGGATAGCTAGCAGCGTAACACACACCGCCTGCCTGCGGTGAAGAGCTACGCTCTAATTTCGCATTGATGGCTATCGTAAATGTCTGTCAGTTCTTAAACCCAGTGTACAATTTTAGGAAACTCACATGACTCTATACTGAGTAACCAAAGATTACTTTTCCAACTTCGCGAATAAAAAATTTAGCACATTAAAAATAAAGTGAGGACCGCCATACGACTGGACGAAATTTGGCGGTGAAGGATGCAACATCAAACACGAAATCATCTATGTAGATTGCGACGAAAATGTCATTTACAGGATTCGGATTAGCTGTCAACGAAGCTACGTATGGCAAACGGGTAGGTGCCTGATCAAGAGGCGTCAGCTCGCCTTCGGTGATGTTAGGCAGAATTGAATTAAATAATAATAATAATTGGTTTTGGAGAAAAGGAAATGGCGCAGTATCTGTCTCATATATCGCTGGACACCTGAACCGCGCCGTAAAGGAAGGGATAGAGGAGGGATTGAAAGAAGAAAGGAAGAAGAGGTGCCGTAGTGGAGGGCTCCGGAATAATTTCGACCACCTGGGGATCTTTAACGTGCACTGACATCGCACAGCACACGGGCGCTTTAGCGTTTTCCCTCTATAAAAAAGCAGCCGCCGCGGTCGGGTTCGAACCCGGGTTCGAACCCGGTCGGGTTCGAATACCAGACTCTACATTTTGTTGTAATTGCTGCAGAAATATTGTGACCCATCTCCAACAAGAAAATGTCTTCCAAGATTTGCATGACCATAAAGAAACCTGTACCAAGTGTTAAGCTCTCACGTCGGCTCGCAATTTCATTCCCGCCCTTAAAAAATTAGCTTGTCCAAAATGATTGAGTACAAAGCGAGGCGAAATCCTCTTAAATATTGAACCAGCTACCTTGAAATTCATAAAACACATTCAGATGGTTGCCTGAAACTCCTTTCGAATAGCAAATGTATGAAAAATATTTCCAAGCCATCTAAGACTTTTTTATTCCTGTCAGGCACAGCATCCAGTTACAAATATAAAGAAGTCGTTCGGTGACTCTCATTCAGACATGAGGAACACGGGCTGCTTCCAGTAACAGCTGCCGCCATCTGGAAAATTCCACAGTCTAGTTGGCGTAAGTAGTGCTTTTTCTTTCCGGCAAACTAGTAATTTCATTTTATTTTCCTGGTTTTAGCACATCCTCTCGATAGGTACCGTTTTTTGCAATCAACACGAAGCATACAACTGTTTCAGAAAGAATTGTTTTCGCGTAGAATATTTAATGTGGATCACTACAGGTGCTTTTGTTTTGCTCTGAGCGAGCTCCCGATTAGTATTTTTTGAACGCCCTCTATACATAACGTTAATGGCTCATAGGCAATCCGGGAACATGGAAATGTATGTCTTCGTTTCATACCGGCTTTAGCGAAAGGGCACATTGAATTTTTGAGAAAATGCCTACCACACACAGGATTGACGTTTGAGGAGTATCATTAGCGTGGTTAGTATTTCTATCTTCAAATTTGACCTTCTCACCTTCTTTGTTCGCTGCCATATTTGTTTCCTTCTACTTCTCTTTGTCAATTCTGCTTGCCATTTCGGTTCTGTCATATTTATCTGTTTATTATTTTCCCTCTGAGAAAAATTCTAACAGCGAACCTGTTTCTCTCCCGACGTCCCCTTGTTTCACAACCGATTTGAAAGAGGGAGTACGATTTCTGCTGCTTGATTTACCGATTACGAACGTATAGCAATTCTCTGGGACCCACTAAGCTGTTGAAGTCTCCTTGCGGGACTCAACATTTTAAACAATCACCTCAATATTAGCAGTATGACACACTTAGCTCTTTATATATCCATCTGCCACACTACATAGCCCCTCACTTAGTAGTTGCTGCATGCTCTTTTTGGACAGCTCAAAGCAATGGCTCTCGACAGAATTGAACTTGAACAAAAATGGTACAATAGCCCCAACTGCTGGAAGTCCTCTTGGGCGAGGATTTGACTGTAGCATAGGTGTAACTGTTGCGCCACCCCACGCCTCATTGACAGCCATGAGGGCTCAAATTCAAAGCCCCGCACAGACCTGGCTCTGTTGGGCCACAGGAAGAAAAAGAAAAGAGAGAAATGGCACAAACAATTTTTTTCTGGCCCATATCAGCAGACATTTCTCAGTCCGGAGTGCCTTGATACAGCCAAAAAAAGGCATTTATCTCATTGGCACAAAAACAGTGCCCTGACCAAGCATTACAGTCAGGCACAGCTGGACGGGGAGTTCAGCGCACGTGAAAGAGAGTAAAGTATGCCTTTTACAGCGCTGCGCTTGTTACCTCCGGCGATGTAGAGTTGTGTCTAAATTTTATCAGGTTAACCGGTTTGCGATAGCTTTTATTTCCTCAATCCCTTCTAACTTTCCGCGTTACGTATAGATCTTACTTCCTACTGGTTTCCGGGATGTAGAAATAATTTTTATTTAATTGCAATTCCTCCTATTCCTTGCTGAATTTGATCACCTCAGATATTGTCTGCATTTATTTCTTATTTCCCATCTACAGCAAGTAATTGGGGTTATCCTTCATTTATGGGTCCTATTAGAGTGCTGATATTGCTGGTATCGCGGCTATGCTGAAGGGTAGGCATCAGGATCGGAACAACATTTGCACTAGATTAAACCTTAGGGTCAGTAAAAGACAACGGAGGATTAACCCACGATTAGGGGCGAGGGAACAGTGCTTGCTAGCCCGAGAAATAATTGACACTTATAATGACGCTGTGCAAAACGAGGTTCGTGAGTGTTTCCGTTATGAGCATGGTGGGTGCTTAAGTAGCTATTTCATGATATGAACACATGTTTCCGCGCTTCGCGACAGCGTATGTTCTCTTTGTGCAGTTTAAGCTGCCTGCATAATGATTATGCCTTCTTCGTGTGCAACAAAAAAACATGCACATCGCCGTATGCCCTTTCACATTTCCCTTCTTAATGAACTGCACATTGATCTATTTGTTTCAACATGTGGTCGAATGGATTCGGTTGAGCTTGAAAGGAGTCTTGTGATGGTGCATCGACGAAGAACTGGTTGAGTTTCAAGCCGAGTTTGTCGAAACCACCAGTAACAATGATTCCTGAAGCGGAAACTTGACGAATTAACTGATGTTTTCTATAGCAGGTGTTTCGAGGGCTTTGGCGACTTCATGGTACGACCGCGTGCCCGAACATCAGTGATGGCGACCAAGGTTGCTCGAGCCACACGGCAGGAGTTGCATGCATACTTTAGTCATGTGATGGCTTTAAATCCCTTGTCGTTCATCTGCATTCATAGAACGTCCATCACCACCAGAACCTACGCGAATCTCAGAGAACGAAGCTAGGGTAGCTCGCATAAAAAAAACAGCGTTCTCTCTCACCTAATTTCTGAGTAAAGTGAAAACACTGATCGCCAAAAGACAACTGCCTAACGCGAGATTTGTCGGTAAGTGTTAGCGGACGACTCGGACTGCACCATGCAGTGAAAGGTTCAGATCGGGCCTCTGTACGTATTGCGTGTCCATTCCCTAGCGTCCAACTATGTTGCACGTTCATCGTGTTACGCCAAAGGTAACGCTGCCAGAACGGTAAATATGTCCGTACTAGCTGTCGCTGTAAAATTTATATAGCTGATTAATTGGTCCTAGTAATCGTTCAGTCAAAATAAATTCGGACTTTCGTCGTAACAATTCATCCAAACAGACTAGAACCTCCTACCGGCATGTTTGCTATATTTGTGGGAAATACTTCTTTCCGGCAAGCATTCTTCGCGCTATTCTTTGAGGTCAGCTAATTCTCGTTGTATTAACGTGTTATCTTTCTTGTTCTTATGTCCTACTCTGGTGTGCCACCTGAATTCGTTCTTGCATGTACACGGGGAACACAGAAACGCTAGGATAAATCTAACAGTCGCCTACGCAAAAATGGTTTGGTGCTTCAAGAAAGCCCAGGCTAATGCTTCATATAAACAAAAAAGGATTTAAAATCAATTGTAACATGCGCAAACGCAGCGCTCTCTTGTGCCAAACGACGTTCGCAGCGAGGTCTTGTATTCCTCCTACGTTCCAGATTCTTGAGCCGTAATGCACTCGTTTTGTTATGCTGTAGCTTTCACGACAGTATGGTCCTACTCAGCTGAAAGAGCAGTACATGCGTCTAATTGTTGCGGGTAAACATTGCAAAAAAAAAACTGCTTCTTCTTCTCATGCCCAGATTTGTAGCATCTAGATCTGATGACAACCGGTGTTCTCAATGTCCGCGGGTAAGGGGATGAATGCCGGGGAACTGGGTCCAAAGAGAGCAAACAAACAAGTTTATTGTAAGACTTTCAATAGAAAAAAAAATTCGTCGTGGTTTAGCTCCACTACACCAGGTTGCGCAGAGCAAAAGCTTGCTGTGGCTGCGCATTTACTTGGTCAGGCGTTCCCTATCCTTTTCCATATACGTTGATTGGCCAGCAATGTCACTGGGGCCGTCAGAATCGGCCCTGCGCCGCCGATACACCGTCCGTCGCAACCGACGGCTGGGAATCCATGGCTTAACACTACGACAAGCCGCCGGCTCCGCACATTTCATTGCCCCCGTCGGCGCAGCTGTGGCGCGTCACGTGGCGCATGACGTAATCAGTAACATGTTTCGACGCATGGCGGAGGCTCAGCCGTTCGGCGCCTCGGCGGTGCGGCGGTGCGGCCGCTCCGACTCTTGGCGTCGCTGTGGAATGTCACGAGGTTTTGAAGTCACCCTCCTGCTGTTGCTAGGCTGCTTTCTCGGAGCCGAGTTTGCTGGCTCCTTCTATGCCAGTAAAGCTTTCGCTTTAAAAAAATATTTCCCCGAACATTATAAGTGTGTTCTGCAATGAGCCAACTGCTTTAAAATGCCGGTGATGCACCCAGCATGAGTCCCTTGTAAACTGGCTGTCACTTTACCTACTGGGGAAGTGAATGATGCAACCATGACATGCTACTTCAGTGCCTACTGTGAACAGGAAGTCGAAACAGGTGAGAATACATGTAGTTAGTATTTCCAATAAACCAAACGCGAGCACACAAATCTATTGATCCTCGAAGGGTGCAAAGTTTCCCATACAAAAAAGTCCTATGGGCGTCTATTGAAAAAGCAATGTCCGTCTATGGCCTTTTATGAACGTCTATAAGCACCCATAGAGGTGCTTATTGCCAGCTATTGAAAAGCTATGCCACTAAAGCTATAGAAAAATATATCAGCTTGTATAGACAGTTATAGACAGAAATAGGACAGGTCTATAGCTATTTGGGCCAAAATTCTATAGCCGGCCATAGGACATTTTTGTATGGGTTGTACTAGAACCAGTTAACTGCCTGCTTGAATCTATGAGGGTTTTTTGTTTTTTGAATGAAACAGCACATATAAGATTTAAAATGAGCGGGAAGTCACAATAAATCTGCAAAATTCCACGGTGAGAAAATACGGTCATTAGGGGTCACAGTTCACTGCCACCGGCTTTATGTTTGATACCAAGTCGAACCAGAACGCACATACTGCTTCCATATGTACGCCACAGAAGGCATGCACAGAGGCCTTGGATAGAGGGAAACACTGCCTGCAACACAAGCGAACTCACCAGGTCTCACCAGTGGAAGAGCCCGATGCACTACAGTGGCAGGCAGAATTAAATGCGTGTGGTAGAGACCGTGACCCTTTAGCCGCGGTGGCTGAGTGGTTACGGCGCTCGGCTGCCGGCCCGAAAGACGCGGGTTCGATCCCGGCCGCGGCGGTCGAATTTCGATGGAGGCGAAATTCTAGAGGCCCGTGTACTGTGCGATGTCAGTGCACGTTAAAGAACCCCAGGTGGTCGAAATTTCCGGAGCCCTTCACCACGGCGTCTCTCATATCCTGAGTCGCTTTGGGACGTTAAACCCCCATAAACCAAACCAACCAAACCTTTAGCATAGGCTTTATAGGCTTTAAGCGAAACCTAAAGTCTACGCAGTGTGAATTTCTCCTGTCTTCGCAAATTATATAAAAGAATCACCATGGTTTAAAAATCGGCTCTTTGTCTCTGCGAGCTGTATTTCTACAGTGCCTCAGAAGCCGTTATACAGAGCAAGAAATTCCTTGAGCAATGACTTTTACCTCATAGCTACAGTACGTCGGTCCTACAACCACTCAGGCGTGATTTTGTTCAGTGATCACATGACCACTCTCCAATATATTCGCAATGCCTTTGTCGTCTGCAGGTGGTGAGCACCCTTGGTGAATAAGAGGGGGGGGGGGGGGGGCGGAGGGGCACGACCACAACCGGCATGCGTCCCGCTTCTTGCTTTGCGAGTAGCGGCGACACGGCCCAAAAGCTTCGAAACGCCTCTCACGCGCCGCACGTGGCCAGGAGGTGAGAGCCCGAAGAGTTGCGTAGGCCAGACTAAAGAATGAGACATGGTTTAGCCAGCCGGCGCAATGCGGGGCTCTAAGATATAAGTACCGCCAGTTTTTAAATTTTGCTACTGGTGAGCACAAATGTTCCAAGAAACGAGCCTTTGCATAAAACTGACTGTCCCGGAAAGACACACAGGCTTTAACAGAATATTTTTCTTTCATGAACTCCACAGCTGTCTTTTCTTTTGTTAGTACTTGTTCATTTCAACGCTTTTCTTCCTGCGAAAGTGCCCCAAAAGCACTTGGATGGCACAAGACCCAAGGTATCTCCTTTTTAGAGTAATAATTGAAAGCATTTGATAAGTAGATAGTAAGCCCACAATCTACATAGAGTATGCAAACAAAAATTAACGAACGAAAGTCTGCTTTGAAGGGAAACAAAAACCTATGTTTCATATGTTCGAATTTTGACATATTGGCAAGTCCAATGGTAAATAACCGTGTTGCTGCCCGCTCTGTAGCGCGCTCTCTTGTGTGAGGCGCTAACAAAAGGCATTGCATTATCGCCTATCGCCCAAGCTCTCAACCCATGGGACAGGAGTTCGGGTATTGGCTTGACCACTGTATTTCTCAGCCCAAGCGCATTTCTTTTTTTAGAGTTACTCCGTAATTGTGGCGGAATAAAACACTGACGTAGAACACTGCTTAATTGTTTAGCGACGTTATCACTGTTGTATATGGTGATCGTTGTGGGATGCTTGAGTTAATCACACTGGGCCATGTGCTTATGACGTAAGATCGCAATCGACCAACGCGAATTTCGTTTTGACACCAACAAGGGATGCCGCCAAACGAAACTGTGTTCTCAAGCACTTGTCACTCTAAAGCTAACGCGTTATATTAGCAATAATTCAAACACACTGGTACTAAAATATTCGAGCAATTAGTGCACCTCTGTAAATGACAGTAGGGCGTAAGCAAAGAACACTTGAAATTCCGAGGATGTAAATGAACGATTAAAACTTATCAGTTAACCGGGCGCAGAAGTTGTGGTCATCTTGAGTGAAATCCTGAAACGCTTCCATAAAAACACAACGCCGTAGACGACGCTCCAACCACCTGGGCCACGTATGCATTTTATAATATCACGAGCCGCTGCGCAAAGGTCGAGTTCCGGCAGTGATGGCTTTCGCACTTCAGCGCCGCATAAATGTTCATGTACCAACCGCAACTGAGCAAGGAGGTTCTCGATGATTGACCCTATTTGCGACATGTATAAATAACAAAAAATACTCATTTCAAACGGCGAAGCTTACTAACTCTTCCCATCGCGGAGAACGCATTACAGCAACGAAAATACAACATCCAAGCACCACCACCACAAATAAGCGCCACTCCTTTCCCGAAACATCATCGTTGTTATGAAAAAATTCGTAACACATTTGGAATATTATTATGAATCCTGAACTTAATGTCATGTCTCTCCGTGGTAATTACGGAACTCCAATTGTTGAATTTGATGTCGCAAATGTGCATAACACTGAATTTTTATCATCTTCCACATTGAACTTGCTGATGACTTTCCTCAGATCACAAATTTTTACCATCCAGTGACAGAAAGCATTTCAATTGGCTTGATGATAGACATAAACTTATTACTAATTGAATACTACTTCGACGCCTGCTACTGGCGGTAACAATGAAAAAGTGCTCATGAAAACTGAAAATACCATCAGCGTTTATTTCTCAATTATTGTTCAGCCATCACTTGCACGAGGAAGATCATCACGTGAATGACAGATCATCAAATGGTATACCAGGTTCAAGAAATCTAACCGTTCAACACCAAACAATTATTGCTCACTTCCACTCAGCCATGCTTGCTGCGAAATCATGGAGGAAGTTTCTCTTTGACAGTTGCTTCTGTAAATTTATTCCAACCTAACAGGCAGAACTTCTGCAAAGGTAGTTCGCGTGGTACAGTTTGCCCTGTTTGTACATAATTTGTAGCCGTATTTGTACCATAATATGGTTTTATGCTCTGTCTCAAGATTTCAAAAAATTGTTCGGTAAAGGAAAATATGCACCTGAAGTGAACTTGAACCCGTCGATCAATAATTTGATCCGTGCCTTTTTAAATGAACGTGATCACTTCGAGTGGGAAAATGTCAACCGCCGTTCTTTACCGCGTGAAGTTGGCAGTGCCTTATAGCAGCCCAGAAGTGAAAAAGCCCTCCAGCCAAAGGTGTGAATCGATTGCCATGACGTCGCGGTTAATCCCATTTTGCAGATGGCCTTGCCAGTAACTTTCGATTCAGATTATTCTCGTGGGAAACTTTTTTATTGCAGCGCAGCAGAGCCTAGGAAGGAAAGAGAAGGAGACGATTTTTTTTCTTCGAGCCGTGAGGCGTCGGGTCCTCACCACTAGAGGACCAACTTCCCCTTCACCTTTCCGCACCCCTCGCTCCAAATTTATGCTTAAAATATATGCCTAAAATTTGCCCTGCACATCTTTATTCATAAAAAAATGGCGCATTTCAAGTCTACACCTGCACGCAACCACTCATTATAGTTATGCATTTTACTACATACTTCTTGCTATCGTATGTTTTCTTTCAATTTCGTTTTCTTTTCGTTTATGAAAATGTGATCTCCGCTATGGTGCAGCACCTGATTCTGCTCTCAGCGGTATCAGCGTAAATGACTAAACACCCTATTTTTTCAACCGATTGTTCGAGAAAAGCTTTTGAAAATATTCATCAAAACTTTGGGACAGCAGTCATCACACAGTGCGCAAGGTGCGGTTCTGTCTAAGGAAAAAAAGACCGAGATCCCCAGAGCCTAGTCTATCGCTCGCCCGCAAAGACCACCAGAAGTGACATGTTAATTGCGTTTGTCCCCGGGAATGTACAGTGTAGCAGTGACCGCAGCAGTGAATGTAGCAGTGAACGCCATTTTTTTTTCGGAGGTATGGTGACTATTTTTTTCCACGCACAAATGCTCTTTTACCTCCATACGAGAGGAATTTTGATTACAGGACAAAATTAGGAAAAGTAGGTGCTTATCTTGGCAGCGTGCATTAATATCTTTTGAAGGCCCTTTCGGCAAATAACATTATTCGAAATCAAGGTAGCAATCAGTGCCCTTCGCGCTAGTTAAAATAAGTGAGCTGCGCGTTGTCAACGCACCAAAAGTGACATTTGGACTGTATAGAAATAAGTAGATAATGTTAAAATGTTTTCGGCAACACAGGTTCGCACGTGAAATTTTGAAACAAAAACACATTGCAATCCACACAACTATATTGTACGCAGAAAAAGAAAGAAGTTCTAATTAGCAATGTATTGTGCGGTTTGAGGAGAATAATTATGGTTCATTTGAGAACTGTTGAAGTTTTCGACTTAATTGCTATGAAATAAATCGCCACTATTGTCTTCCAACCTGTCATAAATAAACAGTTTATCCACAAAAATAAGAAGACGTTATTATCAAGAATTTTATAAAGTCTGCGTAGAAAAAGGCAAACTAAATATTACAAACTCTAGCCCATGTGTAAAAATGCGTAATTACATATATAGTTGCACAGCACGCAGAGGAGGTGTCTAAAGTTGGCGATTGGTAGCTTTCATCTTGCAGTCTGGCCACCACAGACCCAATCAAACCACAATTAGAAAGAGGAAATTATTGTGTAGATATGAAAAGGAACATTGTGTTTTCATTTTTAAATTAGTTGGAAAGCAAAGGTTGAGTGGTTTCTTTTTTGTCCAGTTAGTAAATTTTTCACCCACTTTGCACTTTCAGAAAAGCTGCATCGGTTCGTTTTTGAGCTCTGGACAAAACTATGAAGCTCTTATTCCTCCTCGGACTACAGGCATTGTTTTGCTTGATAGCTTCCGAATCAACAAATGTTCGAAAAAGAGGTAAGCTCTTAAAAAAACTATGTCGACTTCATAGTGAGAGTATCGAAGCCCGTCGCTCAGGAGCAAAAGAGGCTGCTGTATTTATAACATATTTTTTTTAAATATGCTCTAATGTTTATTGCGTCATTACGCGACTACTAAGTGTTGTCATTCCACGCGAAGAAATATGTGTTTTTTACTAAAATGTACCCATCGTTACAAAAGGAGAGGCTGTCTTGCTGTGAGGTGTACAAAATCTAGCACTTAGAAATATAGCCGTGATATATCGCCACAAAGTTCCATGTATTAAGAACAATAAAATCACCCGGAAGTGCCAACTCCCCTACTATAGGGGAACGATGTCGCTTAGGACAGAGTGCTCACTGATCTTCAAGCTCAAAGGAAGGCATAAGAGAGTGCGCATTCAGAGATGAAGCCTAGAAGGGTATAACTGCAAGTCCCTGTGCGGGACTTTATTAGGACCAGAAACCACAAAAAATCGAACTGCTGTAGAATTGCATACGCCATCAATTCCCAAAGAGAAGCAGAACAAAAGAGGTTGGCGATGTGCAGCCCATCTTAATCGTCAACGCGTCAGTTCCTACAGAAGGGCAAAGTATGCTACAGCATTACCCAAAGTACAAGCTGGATTCATTAGTGGACAAGTACAATGTTTTAGCCTCTGCACACAGAATGGCTAATAAGGCACCGACTGAAGAGAAACAATTCTGCCTTGTGGAAAGTGTTGACTGTGTGCAGAGTAAGTTCACTGAGAAATCTGGTATCTCCAAAGCTTCACCTTAAGTAGCTTGGCATTTTCGAGAGAGCGACCTTGCTCTTGTCCTAGCGGCAAGGAAGATGGCTTCACTAGACTTTTACAAAACCTATCTGAAGAAAAAGCTAAGAATGGCGTGAGTTGGAATTTAAAGTCAATAACTCCAAAACCTTCAGAAGCCAAAAGTAAGCCATTTGCTCTTTTAAAGAATATGAGGCTGCAGAAGGCGGCAAACTGGCCTGAAGCCAGAAGACCCGTTTTGAATTTGCAGGTCTGAGCACTTGGTCGAAGTACCGCCTTCTCTTGTGTCCTGCTTCCATCTTGTGCCATTTGCTGTCTTTCATCGCCTTAGTGAAAGGTCTGCAACTATACCTTCGTGAGTTGAAAGAGGTTGATGCGGATGAAAGAACTGAAAACATGAGCACGTCGCTGCAAAGGCTCGGCAGCAGTGGTTCTTGACGTGACAGTTAGCTCCAGTTTTCAACTGGGCCACTATCGCTGACACTCACAGGCAACATGGAACTGAAAAAATGCAGGCCACAAAAAGAGATTTCAGGTATAGGAGCATCCAGCAATCTCTTTCGCCCAAGCAATTGCGGCAACAGATACCGCCAATACACCTCTGTCATCGACCATGAAGGTCATAGAAGCTTACGGAAAGGGAAGAAAGAGAATTTGCCGATCGTTAGCTTGCAGTTAGTGGACAATTAACCAAAGGTGCGTCGCTAAATTGTCACGTAAATTTGGCATGCAGCATAGCCCACTAAAAGCGAAAACATATACAGGCACCATATGAGAACTAAATTTTATCCGCTTATGAATGCACAATTTCTTCACGAGATGACCAAAGGGAGATTGGTAAAAAATGTTAAAGCTTTTTTATCCCTTTGGAACAGAGGGTCAGTTGATGCTTTCACTGTTGCGTTGGTGCACACGTTACTATCCTCGCTCGAGTGTGAACTTCTCCGCTCTCCTGCGCGCTCGTAGTCAAAAACTGCAAATTGGTCTTTCGGGAAAGGAAATTGCGCAGTAACTGCCTGACTTCTCGGTGGACATCTACCTGTGCCTAAAGGAAAGCGATTAAAGAGGGACTAAGAAAAGAAATTTAGGATGAAAGAGGTGCCGTAGTGGGGGGCTCCGGAATAATTTCGACCACCTGGGCATCTTTAACGTGCGCTAACATCGCACAGCACACAGCCGCCTTTTGAGTTTCGCCACCATTGAAACACGGCCCCCGCGGTCGGTTTCGAACCCGGGCGCTCCTGCTTAGTAGCTGAGCGCCCTAACCACTTAACCATCGCGACGGGTACTTATAGTGTCCCCATTTCTCGCTCTGTGTACGGTATTTTTTTACGCCTTGTTGGTTCGTCGCGAGCTTGATGTAAATAAAATTAAAAACAAGTGCTTCCTGCGAGACGCTGATCACAGCCAGTGATTCTTAACAGGCATGCCGTACATGCTACGCCTTAGCTGGGTGCTGAGGATTGAGATTAGGAAACAAATGCATAAAGGTTATTTTAGAGAGAACATTTCATTGCTTGTTCTGTGTGTATGCAATACATTAAATCATTCAAAGCACGCTTGCAATCCTTTATTGGGCCAATAAAGTAGTAACACGGCTTAGTCCCAATTTGTTTTTTTTTTTGCGTGTGTTGAAATTCATTCTTTGTCGAACACATAAAATGGTTGCAGAGAAATGGCCCATATGCGAGTTAGAAAAACGCAGCTGCAAATGCATCGCTGTTGTTATACATAGTTTTATCCTGATATCTTACTTGGACTTGAAAGTTACAACGAGTGTTGGCATTAATTTTCGCGCAGTCAAGAAAATCATTCAACCCCCCCCCCCCCCCCCCCCCAAGAAAAAAAAAACAAGAAACCATTTGCTTGGTTTCGTTCCCCCTGATGCAGTCAGGTTCCGCAAGCGGTTCACTGAGGCCTATGCGCAGAAATACTGTCGCAGGTCTCGACCTAATTCGCGGTGCATACCACTATTGTGCCGAAATGAATTGTGCTTGAAAAGTGAGAGGCAAAATATTCGGTAAAGATATAGATAGCACTACGATGCAGCGTTCTTGGTAAGACTCCAAGGAAAGGATATGTAAAGCAGATATTTGATAAAAACATCTGACCTGTTGCATTTGCTACAATGCTGCGAGATACGGCCTCTAGGTCACCCGGTACTCATCGGTAACAATCAGAAAAAAAATTAATATGGATTAGGTCAGGTAATCCAGGATATAGAAAGCGAACGCGAGATTGATGTCTCCACTGACCCACGGAGCCGGTTGTGCGCCTTTTCTTTCGTGAAAATGAACGGCCTTTGCAAAGTTGTCAACGTCAAAGATCTATATGAACGCCCTCAGCTCACTTGTTTTGTTTGGTTTTTGAAGAAAGTAAATGGCACAGTAACCGTCTCACATATCTCGGTGGACACCCGAACCGCGCAGTAAAGGAAGGGATAAAGGAGGCAGGGAAAGAAGAAATAGAAAATTGAAAATTAAAAGTCGGATTATGAGGAAAGGCGCGGCGCTGCGCAGCGGCGGAACACCTGTGGCTCGGTGCTAATAGTGGCGTATGCGCAGTTGTGAATAGGGAGAAAGAGAGATAGAGAGAAAGAGTCGGCGGCGGCCACCTGCGCCGTGCGTGACGTCACTCGTGTTTCGACATAAGCCGGCTCGCGCGAAGCGCGGTGTTTACTAGCATAGTGTAGCTTGTCACTTCAAAAGTTGGGGTGTTCTATAGCCGCCGAATCCAAGCCCTGAGACGTCAACTTGGTTTTAAGCTTACAGGCGGAGCGCACGACACATTGGTGCAGCGGTTCCGGAGAGAAACTAGTCGTCAGAGATGGCGTACCTCCGCGTAAAGCGCCAAAACGCTGTGCCTTCAAGGAGCGCGCAGAGGTGATGCGAGATGGAAACGTCTTCATAAGCGTATATATCTGTAGAGTCAGAAAGTCGCATTTTGCATACAATAGTTTTTTGAGGGCCGCCGAAAAGCATGACGGTTTCTACTGCATGCGAAACGCTGATATGACTGCTTTCTTTAGTACATATAATGCACTATTCGGCGACATCACGCGTAAGATGACCACTCGCTTCAAACACCACAGTGACCGCAGAAACTCGGCTGAACCAGCCGACTACCTTTGGATACTCTGTTTACGTTCAAAGCCACTTGGCTGCTTCCGAGCTTTCTTGTGTGGTTAGCGGTAGCATTACAAGGGTTAGGAGCCGATCCCGCTTTAAGGCTGAATTCTAATTCGCTGTGCAGAAACGCTGAGTTTCAGTGCTGTCGCAGGGACTGCTTTTCGCAGAGTTCTGCAGTGTGGTGCAATAAAATATTATTGTGCGGTAAAAGTTTTCGGGGGCATTTGCTGTCCTGGAAGAATTTGTAATGCTCGTAATCCCCAAGGTTTATTACGGAGCAAACCCACTTTCCGCCAAGCAGCACCGGCTCGGTAAAACGCGTTTTTCGTATACAGAAGGTTGGGGTCGAAGACCTATTTTCTAAGTATTTCGCCCCAGGAAACAAGAGCGTTAGGCCAGGCTGCAGCTCCAGGACGACGCAGCTGACGCAGCAGCTCGATCGGCCCACGGCAGTAACAATATTGTCCGCATACCACTGAGAAAAACCGACGCAGCAAGTCGCCTGCGAGTGCGTAATATGTAAATTGGTTGTTGAGGGACTAAAAGAAGAAAGGAAGAAAAAGGTGCCGTAGTGGAGGGCTCCCCAATAATTTCGACCACCTGGGGATCTTTAACGGGCACTGACATCGCGCAGCACACGGGCGCCTTTTGCGTTTCGCCTCCATCGAAACGCGGCCGCCGCGGTCAGGTTCGAACCCGGGTACTCCGGATTAGTTGCCAGCGGGTGAGTGGCCGAAATGAGATTTTAGCGTCATGGTGATCCTTAGGAAACTCTGAATTCCGTTTGCATCTCCTCAGCCCCTTACTTCAAATCAATCCTCGGTCCGGCCTCTCCTGCTGCGATGATACGCTTGTTGTGTCGCCTGTGGCTGGGAGTGGCGTTCACAAATGCCCACTCCCACTTTATCGCTATGGAAGACACTCCTGCGTGTGAGAACTGCGAGTGCGACGAGACAATTAAGCACCTACTTTGTGACTGTCCTCGTTATGAGCATGAGCGTGTCATCCTGGCTGCAACACTCCGCCGCTTAGATCCTCATCCGCTTCCATAGGACAAGAGTTTGGATCCTTGAACTAAATCTTCATCGCAAAGGATAGCTGTGAATGTGCTTTTGAAGTTCCTAAATACTCAGAACTGAGTTTCAGGTTATAAACTTTCATTGAGTGCCCTGTGTACTCTTTAAGTTACGGATTACAGATACGAGAAAAAGTGATCTCTCTTTCCTCTCCCCCTTTCTATCTTTCCCTCCAATCCCGATTCTTCGGTGGGCGTTCGAAGCGAGCGGACGTGATTTTTAGCTCTCTGCTCCTTCGGACGCTGGGCCTAAGGCTTCGCGGCGTTGCGGGGTCTCCCCATGGAGGCCACAGACACCGTGAACGAGCGAAGGCCTGTGTTTGGCGGTGACAATCAGCAACGCAGGGCAGGCCGCTCTCGCTCACGATCACGGAGACGAACGCCGTCCAGAGGAAGGTCGTCCAGCACCATTCGGCGAATGCAGGCCGAGATCGCTGATCTGCGGGACACGGTGAGGTGCCTGACGGCGGCGCTCATCACCACCTCGGAGAACCTTGAGTCCGTCATCGGGACCTTGGACGTGTCGCCGGCGGACCCACGCGTTCTAGCCTTGAGGGACGCCATGGCGCTCGCTCACCAGACGCAGAACTCCATGGCGGCTCCCTCCCCGCCATTGCCGGCCACCCCTGCGCTTCCTACCGCCATTGCTGCTCCTGGGGAACCGGCTGTGATGCCCTCTCCCCCTGATGCTGCTGCTGCGGGCTCACCGCGGACACCTGCAGCCGAGGAGAGCATGTGCACCCCAATGGACGAGTCTGCTCTCCGGAAACGGCGACGCTCAACGGGGTCCGAGGAGGAGAGGGACTCGGAAACCAAAAGGGACATCGCGGTGGCCAAGCGGGAAGCTCGAAGGCCCCCCACCGTCACTGCTCCCTCTCCCTCCACACTCGAAGGAGCAGGGCCTTCCCAGCAGGAGCCCCATGGAGCCCACCTCCAGCCTGCTGTTGATGCTGCTGCTGTTGCTGGTGGGGCGACGGCGTCCGGAAGAAAAACGGGTGCGACCTCACCAAATCCCGCCGCACGAGACCAGGCTGCGGCTGGGGCTTCGTCTGCTGGCACCGAGCGCGCCCAACTCCGCGGCGCGCCGCAGCAATACCCCGCAGGCAGCGGCGACGCTGATGCTGGGGCCAGCCTGGTCCCGTGGCGCATTATCACTACCAAGGCGCAGCGGCGTCGGAGAGCTGCCCTGGAGCGAGCCGCGGCTGCCGTGGAGGTCCCGTCCAGCCTGGTGGGGACGGTGCTGTTTCGGCCGGCGAACCGGGGCACCGCCTTCACCAGGGAACAGGGCTGGGAGTTGGCCGAGGAGATCGGATCCCGCCCGGGCGTCCTCGCCGTCCGGGTAAACATGCGGCGGAATGTGGTGGCAGTGGACGCGGGGAGCAGCGATGCTCTCCAGGCCCTGCTAGCCACGGCCGTCATCCGCGGCGTGCCGGTCTGCGCCAAGGAGCCTCCTCCTCGGAATCAAAGCTCCGGCCTGGTCTTCGGTGTGGACGGGCGCAGGACGGCGGAGGAGCTGCTAGCGGCGGCGGAGTCAACGGTACCGATGGTGTCGGCGTCTCTGTCGGGCAGCACACTCGCTCTCCGTTTTGCGGCGCCGACACCCCCGGCGTTCATCACCATATTCAAGCGCAGGCTCGCGGTCCGCCCCTGCCGTCCCCGGCCGCTCCAGTGTGCCAAGTGCGCCAGCCTGGGGCATGCCACTGAGGTGTGTCGTGCTCCTGCCCGATGCACGCGCTGCGGCGGGCCACACGAGCCTGGTACCTGCGCGAGCAAGCCCCGCTGCATTAACTGCGGGGGGCGGCACGCAGCCATTGACCCAGCGTGCCCGCACTGGCAGCGAGAGCGTCACGTGGCCACTTTAATGGCCACATCCATGGCCCCGATGTCCAGGCGGGTTGTCCGAGCCGTCGTCCAGGCTGAGACAGCGGCCCCAGCCCAGCAACATCAGCAGACGCCGCGCGCTCTTTCTTATGCGCAGGTCGTCAGGGGAACACCCCAGCAGCAGCAGCAGCAGCAGACACAGAAGCAACGGCAGCGCCGGCAGCGGCAGCGGCGATCCGGTTGCCCGGCGTCCCGTACAGCGCGGCCCGAGCCTGCGGCCGCTTCTCACGGCCAGCCCCCTGACGCACGGGACGCGGAGATCGCGCGCCTAAAGCTGGCGTTGCGCGCCCTCAGCGCACTTTTCCCGGAGGGCACCGATGGACACCGGGCTTGCTTAGAAGCAGCGGGTGCTCCCGCACAGATAAGCCAGCATGATGGCTAGCCGCCGGACTCCCTCCCGCATACCATCCATCCTGCAGTGGAACGTGCGCTCACTTGCGGCGCGGTACGCCGAAATGCGAGTTCGCATCGCACAGGACTCGCCGGAAGTTATCGCGCTGCAGGAGACGTACGTACGTTCACATGACGGGGAGCCCCAGATGCGGCTACCTGGCTACATTGGCTACCACTCAGCCACCACGTGCGAGGAACCCACCTGTGCTGCAGTGCCCTGTTGTGTCACATCTCATCGCCCCGGGAAATCAAGGTGCGCGATATACGTGCGGCAGGACGTCCAGCACACCCTCGTCGGCTCGGCGGCGGCGACATCTGATGCCCAGGAGTGCGTGGTGGTGACAGTGCGCGTCGGTGGTGTTGACACGTCGGTGGCCAGTGTTTATGTGCGTCCAGCTGTCGCGTGGAACGCGCTGTGTTTTCGTGCTGTGTCTTCGTGCTGTGCCCCGCGCCAAATCATCTGTGGTGATTTTAACGCCCACCATAGTGCGTGGGGCAGTGCGCGCCACTCCGCGCGGGGAGACGACCTGCACGACGCAGCAACGCAGCTGGGACTCACCCCCTTGAACACCGGCGAGCCCACCTTTCGACGACGCGGAACAACCGGCTCCTGCATCGACGTTGCCTTCGCATCCAGAGGCATCGAGGCGACATGGCGCCGATCACCATCTCTCTGGGGCTCGGATCATTACTCCATCCTAATTGAACCCACTGCGATGGAGGCGCGCCCCAAACGTGCCTACTCCATTACCAACTGGAGTGCGTTCAGGCGGGCGGTCGACGAGGCGGCGGCCACTGGCGCAGATTTCTTTTCAAGTCTAGTCCGAAGCGCTCTCGCAGCCACCCAACGAGCAGAGGTAAGGGCAGGGCAGCCCACACCTGATATGAAGCTGCTCAATCTGCGCGAGAAGAGAGATCGCGCAGAGCGACGGGCGCGACGGACTGACAGAGCCGCCGACTGGACTGTCTACAACCGCTTGGACGCAGCAGCGCGCCGCCACGCCAACAAGCTATACCGCCGGCAGTGGGCTTCACTATGCCAAAGGATGGAGGAAGATGTCAGCTCGCGGAGGCTGTTTGACACCCTGCGGCGCATCACCGAACCACAGGCAAACCGTCAACCGCTGGCCGCCCTCGCAATCTCCAGCGGGCTCAGCTTTGTAGAATTGGCAGAGCGGTTTGCCGATCGGTTCGCGCCGCCCAGCCCCGCAAACGCCGCTAAAATAGCTGCTCCTGAGAGCCCCAGAAGCGACGCCAGTCCCTCGCCCGTCGCCTCGGAAGGTCCATGTGATGCGCCGTTCACCGCGGCGGAATTGAACAATGCGCTGCAGCGCTGCCGCCGCCGCTCGGCGCCCGGACCGGACGGGGTGACATACCAAATGCTGCGAAACCTGGATGCGCAGCAACGACAGATCCTCCTGCAGCAGATCAACCTGGTGTGGGAACGCGGGGAGCTTCCGGAGGATTGGCGAACCGCGGTCGTTTGTCCCATCCGAAAGGCAGGGCGCCCACCTACGGAGCTGAGCGGATACCGGCCAGTGGCATTAACATCGGCGGCAGGTAAGCTCATGGAGCATATGGCGTTGCAGCGTCTGAACGAGCGGGCTGCGGAGGCTGATTTGTTTGACGAGCGGCAGACGGGTTTCCGTGGGATGCGGTGCACGGCTGATTCTATATCGGACGTTGTTACAGCGCTGGAGCATGCCAGGGCAGCAGGCCAGGTTGCGCTGCTGCTGCTACTGGACGTCTCGGGCGCTTTTGACAACGTTCACCGCGCACCAATTCTCGCGGTGCTTGAGGGGGCCGGTGTGAGCGGGCGCCTTTTGCGATACGTTCATGGCTTCCTGAGCGGGCGCACCATGCGCGTACGAGTAGGGGGTAAGCTCTCCAAGCCTCGCCCGGTCGACATGGGCGTGCCGCAGGGCTCTGTCCTATCACCATTTCTGTTTAATGTGGCCATGTCGGTGGTGCCGGCCTCCCTCCCCACGAGCGGGCGACACCATGTGTACATGTCCATATATGCAGACGACATAGCTCTGTGGTGCCGGGGACCACCGGGCGAGGCGTTCCGCGTGCGGGGGTGCCTTCAGGGAGCCCTGACCGCAATCGATGCCAGATTGCGCGGCCTTGGTCTGTCACTGAGCGCGGACAAATCGGTGGCCATGGCCTGCGTTTCGCGCTCGCGCGCGCACCTTGCGCCACTGTCACTGGACGGGACTCCGATTCCTTGGCGTAAATCGGTGCGGTACCTTGGCCTGGACATCGACTGGCGCCTTTCCTTCCGCCCCGCGGCGACCAAGGCCTGTCTGCAGATGAAGAGGATCACCGCCGCCGTGCACAAGCTCACCGCTCGAGGCCAGGGCATCTCCCAGCAAGCCGCGCTGCGTCTATACAATGCCGCAGCTTTGGGGGCGGTGCTCTATGCGCTGCCGCTCGTCACGGTGCGCAAGCCGTGCTGGAAGAAGCTCGAGCTTCAGCACCGCAAGTCCCTGCGCGTGTGCCTAGGCCTGCCCAAAAACTCGCAGTGCGCCGCAACGTTGGCCGAGGCAGGAGCGTGGCCCCTTGAGCTCCAAGCAGCGCGCAGGGCACTGAATCACATCGACCGGCTTCACCGCGCACCGGACGGCGGCTCGCTGCTGCAGCGTATGCGCTCGCACCCGCGCTCACGAATGGGCGCGGCGCTGCTCGAGTATGAGCAATTGACCCAAGGCCCACCCCCCTACGGCTCCTGCGCGCCCTGGCCTGCTGCCTCGGAGGTACAGCGAGAGATCGTCGGCATCGCGGGAAAGCGGAGCACACCCCTCTGCGCTGTGCAGCAGCTGGCCAGAGCCGTCATACACGAGGAGCTCCAGGACCATCTCCTCGTGTACACCGACGGCTCAGTGGCCCGCGACAGCTGCTCCCTTGCTGCGGCGGCCACCATCCCCGCCCTGCGACTGCACAGCCAGCAACACGCAACCTTCCTGGGCTCCTCCACCACGGCGGAGTTGATGGGGATCCGGCTCGGGCTGGACCTGCTGCTCACCCTCGGCCCTCCGCCGCCCAGGAGTGCTCTGCTGTGCGACTCCCGCGCCGCCCTCAGCCGCCTGCAATCTAACGGCCGCGGTACCCCACTAGTGCGGGAAATTCGCTCGCGCATCGAGCGCCTCGCGCAGAGAGGCTGTGCCGTGCGTGCACAGTGGGTGCCCGGTCACTGCGGCATCGCCGGCAACGAAGAAGCTGACGACCTCGCGACCGCTGCACACCAACTACCTGCCAGCGATCTGCCCCTTGCGCTGGAGGACGTGCGTGCGGTAATTCACGACCATCTCCGAAAGCAGCACCCCGACCCACGCATCGCGGGAGGTGAGCGCATCGACAGTGTCACCGGCTGTCGCGCACTTACACGGTCGCAACGTGCAATGATCCTCCGCGCGCGCATCGGCTGCGTGTGGCCCGGGGAACGACGGGTGCGTCACGGAATCGCGACGAGTGATGTGTGTGACGGATGCGGTGCAGTGGAAACACTAGAACATCTGCTCCTTCGCTGCTCCGCGTTCGCCGATGCTCGTCGCGATATGCTCGCGGCCTATAGGGCGCAGGGCATACTACCAGACTCCATCAAGACGCTATTGTGGCCGCAGGGCAGTGCGCGCACTCGTGAGCGAACTTTGGTGAGCCTCTGTGCATTCCTCGAACACACGGGCTTGACGTCCCGTCTGTTCTCCGTCAGGTAGTTACACGCAGTGACCGAACGCTCCGCGAGTTCTACCTTGAACGATTAATAACTGGACGCCCCACTCCAGTTGTAACCTACACAGTGCTGTGCGCGTGTGTGATTTAATTTCTCTAAACTGAACTAATCACGCGCACAACCTGGACACATTACTTATTGTGTAAATAGTTTGTACATATTACTTCTCCCCCTGTCCTCTACTCCTGTCCCCTCACCTCTTTCATTTCATTTCTCCATTCTGCCTGCTGTCCTTTATTTCCGCTGCCCCAGCTCAGGTGCTTCAGTATCGATGGCAGATGCCGGGGCTGGCAAAAATCTTTTCCTTCCTTTTTACTATTATTTTTAATAAAACCACTACCACCACCACCACCAATCCCCTTCCTATATGTAGGATATTATATTGGGCACCGCATAGTTAACTGCCCTACATATCCGTTTATCTCTCTCTCTCTCTGCTCTTCATATTTAGGCTTCACATATCACATGCTTCAAGTTAGGCTCGTTAGCAGTTGTTTCTGGCACTCTTTTAGCTCTCAGTTTTCTGATAGCCTACGTTAACATTCATTATTCTGCAAAACCCTAATTCTTCTTGTTTTGCTTTTTCTTCACAAGCGCATTAAGTGATACTTTATGCGTCGCTGGGCAATTTCGTTGTCCTGACGAGGATTTAGTCGAGCTGATGACCATTTGTTGTAGCAGGTCAAATGTAATATAGCCTTGGGTTTGTTCCTCGGATTGAGTTACATTATCTCCGCCTGTCGGCATCTGACAAGCTGCCAGGTGGTCGCCGAAATTGACGTGCATTTACACGATGCTAAATTGTGTTAACAATGACGCCGCGCTCCTTCACAGAAAAGTCCTTTTTTTGCTTTTGAGGAGTCCACGCTGAAATACACGGCGAGAGCCACACTGTAAAAATCTGTGAGATTATACCTGAGTGGGGTTCAAACGGGCTTGCGACTCTAACAAAGGAAGGTCAGGCACAGTTAGAGCACTGGAGGCTTCACAAGATCAGTTCAATTATGCAGCTTACTGTAGCGGAAAACAGCAAAAATCAGTTATCTTGTATCTGAGCAGGGGCCCTTGAAGGAGCATAAGTGAGCAGAGATCAAGCGACAACGGTAACCCAGGGGTCGTCACTCACCGTCATTATCAGACGACTGACCACAAGCAGACGAGACGCTAGGTGGCGAGCAGATGGCGCAAAATGGTGTTTTTTTTTTTTTACTCAAGTGAGAGCTTGGGGAGCACTGAGGCCAAGAACTCCGAATAAATATAGGAGTTATACAGAGAAGAATCCTTCTTTATGCCCCGTTATTTACTGTAGAGAGTAAATTAGGTCATTTAGGACATATTTTCTCCGTATTTATGTAGTAAATGTTTCCGCCCGTGAAGTTTGGAGGGTGACGTCAACCATTTAAACCGCCATTTGGATTGATTCTTGTTTACATTTTATATTTAGGATCACTAGATTTGAAATTAACTTTTGCATTGAAGGGCTTGGTATGCCTTCTCGCCTTCTGGCTTACTTTGATAGTCACCTGTAGAAGTCAGCTGCCTAGAACAACGCAAAAATTGAAGGAGGACATACTCGTTACGTATTATGATACTAAACAATTTTCCTTGTTTTTGCAGAGAAATCTCTCGTGTGTTCGAGCCCTGTCTGCAGAGAAAGAGGTAAATATGGATTCATAACAGCTTATTCTGACATCTCTTGGTCACAAATTAAAGCCTACATGATAGTTTGTCAATGCTGTGTTTCCTGCTACAAATCAAACAAGAAAAGTCTCAGTTCATTCACATTTGCGTTGCGTGGTGGGGAACAAATATTTTCGCAAGCAGTTATAAGTATACAGAAACGTTCCAGATAAATGTTGTCATGAATGTGACGCATCTCCTACAGGTTGATTTTTGGTTTATGGGAGTTTAGCGTAGCAAAGCGGCTTAGGCTATGACGGACGCCGTAGTGAAGAGCTGTGGAAAAATCGACCCCCAGGGGTTCTTTAACTTGCACTGGCATCGCACAGTACACGGGCCTCTAGAGCTTCTCCTGCATCGCAATTCCGGCACCGCGTCCGGAATTGAACTCGCGTCTTTCGGGTCAGCAGGCGACCGCCATAACCACTGAGTCACAGTGGCGGCCCCCTACTATCGTTCGGTGGTTGTGGCAGTGGGAGTTAAGGTGACGGGAAGCCCGTTCGGCTCGAGTGGGGCCACCCTTTGTGCCACTCCTGGCCGCCGTTTTCCTCTCGTGGTAGCATGTTCGCTCCCATGCCCCAGTCGCCTACTGCCCGCTGTGCGTATGGCTTGGTTACTGTACGGTGTCGGGGGCGACTGTGATCATGTGACTGAACTGCACGAGGCATTATGCAGTTGCTTCGTTTGTGGCAGCGATGTTCGAGCAGTTATAAGAGGGTTTGAAGCATTATGCAGTTGCTGCAACTGCACGGTGGTCAAAACGTTATGGCGAGCTGCTGTGTTCTCCACTCACTGGCTACGCTGAAAAAGTACGGCGGTTACTGGCGGTTCATACGTAAGGACTGTTCATACGGCCCCACGTTTCTCGGGTCTGCCAGCAGCGCGGAGAATGAGCAGAAGAAGGTAACTATTATTGCGTAGTTTACAGCCAGCTTTTCCAACAACCTCTGAGATTCGTTTTTCTGATTACTGCACCACATATGGAATATTCGACAAAGTAATATTAAATTTTTCTTCCAAACGGACCGTCGCCACGCTGCTCTGAGGTAAAGAGCTGGGGGCACATCTGAAACCAAATGGTCATATTTTCTCAACTGCTACCCTTAGTGGCTTGTTTCACAAAAAAAATATGAAGATGGTTAAGTTCCACTGTGGATGTAGATTGATGATAGACGAGACGATGTCTTGCTGCGTCCTTGTTGCTAAGCAGCCTTATTCTTGGACCCCTTTACTTGTATGCGAGTAAGCCAGGTAAGCTTGCAAATCACTTGAATGCCAGAACAATTTTTGCTGGTGGCGGAAGTATAAGAGCGGTTCATTTTCATTATGACTGAAATTGGCGGCTGTGAAAGGCGGTTTCTCGCACTTTATACATGACGAAGGAGACGCTATTTAAATTGCCGTCTTCCAGGAGCACGCAACTGTGGCTAGAAATACGTGATAATGACTATTTGAAAAGTAATCGCTCTCGAGTATCCGGGTCAACAGACTGCGCTAAAATATGATACGCCCGATGCGAGAATGTTACGAGTACTCACAAGGCGTCGAGTTTCTCGAAAGATGAGGTGCAAAAGAAAAATTACTAACTCCGAATCACTGATTAATCAGTCTTTGGCACCATTTTGCTATCGTAGAACACCAAATGTGCGAAATTTTTCGTGGTAACGGTACTTCTCGCACACAAATGGCCCGCCGCCGCATTGCGCTTATTGCTGCCGAACGGGAGTGCGGGCCCGACAAAGCCGCCTTCGAGAGCCGTGTTTTCACCATAAAGCGGCGCTGACGATCGAGGCACACTAATGGGAAGGGTCTCAAAGAGCGTGGCCAAGTGGCAGCAGCTGAGACGGGTAACATGGCGAGTTGTCAAAGATACTTGCTTTAATGCGATCTACCGGCACATAATCGTTGCGGCCGTACAAATCAAGCGTATAGAGCTTGTCATTGCACTTGATGATGCGATAAGGAGCGTCATGAGGACGCGGCAAGGGCTTCTGTACTGCACTGCGACGGACCAGCACATGCGAACCATCTCTAAGTCAGTAGTTAGTGATGTCGGGGGAATCGCGGTGTTGTAGGCAAGGATGCTGGGCACAAATATTGGGCAAGGCGGAACGCCGCTGCAACACATACTTGGGGACGCAGGGCAAGGATTTCTCACGGAAGGAGAGTGTTGAATCATATACTGTGTTGCCAGTAGTACACTTTGATATTCTGCTTTATGGTAGCCCTAACGCTTAAGAAAGCAAGAGCTAGGTAAACTGCCCAGCTTAGTGTTGAGTTCTGACTTCAAGTGTGGCGTCACGGTCCAATGAAACCGTTCGACGAAGGGATTAGAGGTGCGGTAATCAGCTGCGGTTTGAGTCGCAAAACTTTCTATTAAGGCCTTGAGGTTCTTGTAATGGGACGACTCGAACTGTCGACCGCGATCGTTGGTTATTGCATAAGGGACGCCGAAACGTGATAAGTAGCCCGAAAAGAAAGCTTCGGCGACGGTTTCTCTCGATGTCGGCGAGGGGAAGCGCAACTGGCGTGCACCGAGTGAAACAGTGAATGCACGTTAGCAAGTACGTCTTTTCGTCTCATGGAGGCTATGGTCCCAAACTGTCAACATGAACCTTGTCGAAACACAACGATGCTGCTCTGAAAGAACCCTAAGGAAACAAGCCTTGACTGTGGATCTTGGACTTCTGAAAAGCCAAACACATGCCCACCCGGGAACGAATTTCCTTGCTGATGCCAGGCCAGCCGAAACGCCGGGTGAAAAGGTGGTTCGGGGTGCGGATTCCAGGGTGGGAGAGGCTATGAAGGGAGCCGAAGGAAGCGCAGCAAAATTCACCCCAGCCAAACGGCCGATGGTTGCCAGCTGTTATGTCTCATAGAACGCGAGCGGAGAATTATGGAAGTGCCTCTTTACGAAACTCGCCACCAAACTCGACCATTCCAGTGGATAGGCGAAGCTTGTAAATTTCTGTCTCCTGTGCTTGCACTGGAGCCAGGACGCTGGATTAGTCAGACTCTGACGTTGCAGCGGAAGATACGGACAAAAAAACTGGAGGGGACACTTACGCCCCGAATGAAGGGTACGACGCCTTAGTGCAATGGGCTAATTCACAAACATGTAGAAAGTGATTCTCTACTTTACGGTCATAATGCCTGGGAGTCCTCATACCCCTCCTGGCGCAGCGGTGCAATGGTTAAGCGTTGCGCCACTGCCCTTCGATGGCAGGTGCTCCCAGTGGTGGGCCTTATGCGATCTAGGTTGCTCTTCACGGGCGACTAATCATTAATTCGACCAAATACGGCTCAGGCCGCCTTGAGAAGATTGGGCACGAGGCCTCGTGCACGAACGTGGACAGGCGGTCTTGCGGTTATAACTTGGTGGGTAACATGGTGTGTGACCGGCCTTAAGAAGTTGGACGGACGAAGCAAGCTTGGAAATTCGTGGAGTAGCTGTTCATAGACCGAGGAAGATGGCCTGCTGACAATATTTCTTACGGCGGCTGTTGGTGCTAAACATTAAACAGCAATTTGTGGCGTTGCATTTTAAAGGCGCTTGTGTGCCGTGCCCGCCACCAGGTGAAACCGACAAAGAAACTCTGCTCCAAGAATGGAGTAAGCTATGTCCGCTATGGGGAAATTCAACCGAAAAGACGCCAAAGTGAAATGTTCAATGTGAAACCGCATTCCCCACAAGTCTAAACGGAGGTCTTGTGGGTGGCTTAGATCGGCGATTCTTCGGCTCCCGTGCCCACGAGGAAACGGCGCCCAGATGCTTTGTCCTGAACAAATTTAAGCGGCTGCTCTCTGGACAGCCATCACTCGCCGCCTGGTGATGGTGGTGAAAAGCATTTATTAGGCTATATGTACAGAGAGTTGCTCGGGGAGAGGCGCCTAGTGGGCATCGCCCCTTACAATAGAAGGCGGAGCCCCTCATTCCGGGACCCCGTTGGTCCTGACCGCTGCGCAGGTCCGCCGAACCAGGGCCTGTTGGGCCGATAGTTCCTCGCAGCCGAGCAGAGCCGCCTCCCAGTCTTCTCGGGTAGGGGAAGGGGTGATGGGGGCAGAGAAGGATTTTGCCTGCATGTCCGAACAATGTGAAAGGTGTCTGCCACCTCCCCACAGAAGAGCAGCGGCCGTTAAAAGAAGAGTCAAAGTGCTTCAGAACCGCCGGGCACAGCAGGGTGTTTGTAAGGAGCCTAAGGAGAGTTCGTTCGCCAGCTTTATCCAGTGCCTTCATAGGAACCGGGTAGCGCCGGTGTTCGGCACGATAGTGCTCTGTGATATCTTTAAACGACAGAAGAGGGATTTGATCCGGGTTAAGGTTCTCCCAAAGAACGCCTGGTGCCCGGTAAGTGAGTGCGCGGGCTGCCTCATGGGCGCTTTCGTTACCTGGCATGCCTTGGTGGCCGGGGACCCATAAGATTGAGCGGTGAGTTGGATCGCAGTCGCGAGTACTGTGATGAAGAATTTGGTGAGCAAGTGGAGTGATCCAACTGAACTCAAAGTTACGACAGGCTCCGCGAGAGTCTGTGAGGATGAATTTAGAGTCGGGATGGGAGGCTGCGAGGGCGATCGCTACCTCCTCCGCATGAGTTGAGCTGGGCGCCCTGAACGTCCACCTGTCTTCCCTCGTGTACGACTGCAGCCGTGTATCATTCCCCCCTGGAGTGAGGGGTAGGGGCCTGCAATGTCAACGTAGAAGACGTGTTTCTTTGAGTCATAGTGGCGGTGCAGGGCATCCGCCCGCGCCTGGCGCCGGCCAGACGAGGCGTTTCACGCGGAAGTGCAGGGAGACGCGCGCTTTGGAGCAGTGGTGCCAGTACTCGCCGGGACAAGACAGTCGAGATGAGTAACATCGGAGGCAAGACCCGCGGACTGAGTTTGATCGAGACCCTGCAGAAAGGATGGAGATCTGCGCGGATTGATGGTGTACCTGGTTGTGGAACCCTTAGCGATGCGCCTACAGATGAGGTGGCGCCGGACAAAATTCATTTGTTGCGGAAGCAGTCGCGATCAAAGAAATGGAACGGGTGGCAACGTCCTCAATGTACTAGGCAAGTTGGGTGATCTTCTACAAGAATAGATCTTTGGCACCGGCCAACACCAAGCGGACAGTGGAAGGCAGGCGCTCCACGAAGAGCTCCCGGTGTAAGCCTCGATTGAAAGAGGCGGCCTATCATCGAGATGCAGCTGAAGACGGCGCAAAAACTGAGAAGGCTAACAGTCGCTCAGTTCTTTCCACCATGGTTGCTGCTGGAGTCGTTACAATTCCGATGGCGAGGTCCGGTTAAGAAGCTCCGTCGTCAAAGTGTCACAGGCGTTCCTCTCGGGCGGAGCAAGAATGATGTCGCGCATCTCACCGCCAATCTCCGGAGAAATCGTGCGCACAAAGTAGTGAACCTTAGATGTCTGCTGTGCGATTCGAGCTGTCAACAACTCTCTGTAGACTTGTGCCAGCCAGAGGCTTGGATCAGCCGGTCAGAAGATGGCAAGGCGAAACACAAAAGCGCATCTCGGTTAAGAAGCTGCGCAGTCGGCGATGCTTGCCTGGAGTCGCGGCGGAGTCCATTCTCGCAGCAGTCAGCATCTGGTCGCCCAATTTAGAGTGTGCCTGGTCACCAAAATGTAGTCGTAGAGAGAATTATGATTACCTGATGTAATTAAGAACAAGAATAAATAACAGATCTACATGAAATTATGTTACGCAGAAGAGTGCGAGGTGAACACACTGAATCTGCTGCTAACACATGCAATGACTTAATGGGATGCTGTAAGAGTGAAGTGATTTGTTCAGTCGAGGTTACTGCCCGCACTCGAAGCAACACGGGCGGCGGCAAGCAGCGGCGCCGTCTAGTCTTTCACTGCGTTGCCGCCGTCATTGGTGATCTTGCAGTATACTGCGATGTAGTAGTGATGACGATCCAGACGTTAAAAAAACACTGGATATTTACTAACGAACCTCTTTATTGGGCCAAGCCAGCACGCACAACGAACTGAACATATCGGCAGTCGCGATGGCATCAAGCGTGCGCTAGGGTCGTCGAGTAAATGAGCTTCAGTCGGCCGATGCCTGCCGTGGTCGACTGAAGTCCGGCGAATGTTTGAAACAAGGTGCAGGAAACACCTAAGAGGGCCGCAAAGAACGCAGAACTAGTGCGAGGCTGCAGACCTTCCGTATAAATCCGGTAACGCCTCTCGTCGCAAAGTGATAACGCCGCGCGTCGGCGGCTTTGAGCATGAACAAATGAACGTTACAAAGCTTGACAGCAATATCTACGGGAGACAAAGAAATAAAGAAACGATCATATGCCGACAGGAATAAAGCCAGCAACATTCTTTCTTCAAAGGTTTCACCTCTGGCCTATAGATTTGCACGTTTCTCAAATAGCAATGAACCGCATGCGTAAACGACCCAAGAATATGTGAACGATCAAACGCAGATGTCGATGGTGTACCTCACCGCATGCTTGATGTATTGAAAATTTAGTTGTTTTCGAATTCAGAACGTCCAAGAAAAGCATTGTTGCGGGTTACGCAAAGAGCAAAAGTATCATTTAATTTTGTCGATGAACTTGTTTTTTCACATTCCTGAAGGTTTAAGAATAGCACAATCCAGGGTGGATGGCCGGACGGTGACAAGGCACTGAGGTTTCGTCATCATCATCAGCCTGACAACACCGAAAGCAGGGCAAAGGCCTCTTTCATGTCTCTCCAATTAACCCTGTCCTTTGCCAGCGGCGCCCACCCTATGCCTGCAAACTTCCTAATCTCATCCCTCACCTAGCCTTCTGCCGCCCCCTGCTAGGCTTGCCTTCTATTGGAATCCACTCCGTCACCCTTAGGACCAGCGGTTGTCTTGCCTTCGAATCACATGCCCTGCCCAAGCCCATTTAATTCTCTTGGTTTTCACTAGGATGTCATTAACACGCGTTTGTTCCCTCACCCACTCGGCCCACTTCTTGTCTCTTTACGTTACACCTATCATTGTCCTTTCCATGGTTCGCTGCGTTGTCTAACTTAAGCTGAACCCTTTTCGTTAGCCTCCACGTTTCTGCCCCGTAGGTGACTAAGGTAGGATACAGCTGTTGTGCACTTTTCTCTTGAGGGATGTTGGTAAACTGCCATTCATAATCTGTGAGAGGCTGCGATATGCGTTCCACCCTATTCTTATCCTTCTAGTTATTTCCCTCTCATAATCCAGATCAGTTGTCACTACCTGCCCTAAGTAGACGTATTCCTTTCTGACTTCCAGCACTTCGCTGTCAATTGTAAACTGTGAACATTAACTTTGGTTTTCTGCATGTTAATTTTAGACCCACCGTTCTGCTCTGCTTACTCATTGATCATTGATATTGGAATTTTATTGCTGACTTTGGGAAGAACTATGGTAGCTGTGCAGTTGCTATATATTGTCACGTAGTGGTGACGGCAGTCGAAGCAGCGATGAAGATGGACGAAACGGTCTTCTAAAAGAACCGTTTATTGGGCTGACTTGCACCCAAAATGGACTGAATCACTCGGCGGCGGCGAAGCGACAAGCGTGCTCGGCGGTCGTCGAACAGAATGCCCGCCGCTGTCGGCCGTGCTCAATTTAAAGCTGATAGCGAACATTCGAGATAAAGGGCGCAAAGTTACTAGAACATTCCGGAACAACGTAGAACCAGCTTTGCCTGGCTGCGATCAATCCAAGCTAAATCTAGTCGCGTCTTGCGTCGCAAACAAAGCGATAAGGTGGTGTCGCGGCAGATTTGAAAAACGAACAAACACTGCAAATATTGGCGGCATTACTCCCCTCTCAAAGAAGCATCGACCCGATGCATTAAAACAAATAATGCGACTAGTAAGAGAAAAAAACAGATCTTGCGAAAATAGAGCATGGAAATGCAGCGGCCTTTAGCGCGCATAATACGGCTTCCGACGGACTACATGGACAACTTCTGGTCGTACGCGGCGTCGCTGGGATGCAGTCATTGCATCAGGGATGACTTCGTAATCCAGTTCACCCAGCCGACGAAGAACCTTGTACGGGCCGAAATAGCGGCGCAAAAGCTTTTCACTCAATCCACGGCGGCGAATGGGCGTCCACACCAAGACTTGGTCTCCTGGCTTGTATTCCGCGTTGCGTCTTCGTAGGTTGTAGCGTCTGGCGTCGGACCGCTGCTGATCTTTGATCCGTAATCGTGCAAGCCTTCGAGCTTCTTCTGCGCGTTGAAGGTAGGCGGCAACGTCGACGTTCTCTTCTGTAACGTTTGGCAGCATGGCGTCTAGCGTGGTCGTGGCATCCCTGCCATGGACGAGCCTAAAAGGCGTCATCTGGGTGGTCTCCTGCACTGCGGTGTTGTAGGCGAAGACGACGTAAGGCAGGATGACATCCCAGGTTTTATGTTCGGCATCGACATACATAGCGAGCATATCGGCGATGGTTTTGCCAAGTGCCTGTTGCACTTCTTCCCGTACCACATCCATCAGAGTCGCTGCTTGTGGCTGTGGGGAAGATGGCAGTAATCGGCGTAGCTCTTCTCGGACGATATCGCGGATAACTTCCCGCAAGCTGTCGCTGGTGGTGGCCGGCGTGTCCGAACGGATTGCACAGGCAGAGGAAGGACGATTGTACTGCCGAGCCCGGACGTCGAGGGTCTTCTCAATCGTGCAGGCTTCTTGCATGAATTCCTCGACTGTTTTTGGCGGCTGGCGGACGAGGCTTGCAAAGAGTTGTTCTTTTACGCCGCGCATTAAAAACTGAACTTTCTTTTCCTCGGTCATCCCGGGGTCGGCGCGGCGAAACAGGCGCTTCATCTCCTCGACGTAACCGCGGACGGGCTCATTCGGAAGCTGGATCCTGGACTCGAGGAGTCGTTCGGCTCTTTCTTTCCTCACGACACTGGTGAATACCTTCAATAGTTCTCTCTTGAATAGCTCCCATGTCGTAAGGGACGACTCGTAGTTTTCGTACCACGTGCGTGCGGAGCCATCCAATGAGAAGAACACCTGTCCAATTTTTGCCGCATCATCCCACTTGTTGAATGATGCCACGCGCTCAAAATGATCCAACCATTCTTCAGGGTCTTCGCCTAGGGATCCATTGAAAGTTGGCGGCACCCGCGGCTGCTGCAGTATGATCGGTGTCGACATCTTCGGCGAGGTTGTGGTGCTCGTAGCCGCGTCTTTTCGCTGTCTTGTGCGGTCCAGCAATTTCCCGAACTCAGGCTCCTCTCCCTGGAGACGTCGGCTGGCTCGCTGAGCTGCTGGCTCATACTCGGGTGCGAAGCGCTCAGGGCTGGCTTCACGACTTGAAGGGGGCGTCCGGAACATGGAAGTTACCCCGCACCTGCACCAGATGTCACGTAGTGGTGACGGCAGTCGAAGCAGCGATGAAGATGGACGAAACGGTCTTCTAAAAGAACTGTTTATTGGGCTGACTTGCACCCAAAATGGACTGAATCACTCGGCGGCGGCGAAGCGACAAGTGTGCTCGGCGGTCGTCGAACAGAATGCCCGCCGCTGTCGGCCGTGCTCAATTTAAAGCTGATAGCGAACATTCGAGATAAAGGGCGCAAAGTTACTAGAACATTCCGGAACAACGTAGAATCAGCTTTGCCTGGCTGCGATCAATTCAAGATAAATCTAGTCGCGTCTTGCGTCGCAAACAAAGCGATAAGGTGGTGTCGCGGCAGATTTGAAAAACGAACAAACACTGCAAATATTGGCGGCAATATCTTCCATTATTTTGACATAATGCTCTTATGGACCCTGATTCTGCAATGCCTGTATGCCTGCCCTTGTTTCCACTGGGTCCAATGCTCTCTCGTAATCAATGAAGGCTATATATAGGGGTTGGTTATATTCTGCGCATTTGTCTACCACCTGACTGATAGTGTGAATATTATTTATTGCGGAATATCCTTTACAAAAGCCTGTCTGATAATTTGGTTTATTAAAGCCGAAGGCTTCCCTGGCTCTACTAGCAATTACCTTAGTAAATACCTTGTAGGGAACGGACAGTAAACTGATCGGTCCGTACTTTTTCCAAGTACTTGGCGTCTCCTTTCTTACCAGTTTAGATAATATTTACCCCCAATTTTAAGCTCACGCTTTTTTAAATCTTGTCACATGCCTGACACCTGAGGTGCTCTATACTAATACATATTAACCTAGCAATACAGCTGATGTTTACCGACGTTTCTTCCAAATACGAACCAACCGCACCAGCTGAGGCAGAACGCTCTCTACGGTGTTCGCGTGCTGTGAGAATCTGCCTAACAAACAACCTCTTCGCGTGCTTGCTGTGAGATATTCCTCACCGATAACACTATACAAGGAGTATCCAAAGAAGCACAGGACACTCATTTGTAGGTCGTCAAAATGAAAGTGTCGACGGAGGGAGCTTAACGGGGAACGAAGAGCGCTTACCTACAACGTGGTTTGTCGATTTTTCAGCGTGATGCGACGCATTGTCCAATCCGATGTCGATCTCTCTGCGTTGGCGTCAAGTTTATTGTAAGGAAAGGGCGACGTGGAAAAGTCTTTACCGCTGAGGTAGTGTTTTAATGGCAGGCATGATTCTACTTCTACCTGAGCTTAAAATAACTACACACGAAAGCTAAATGGCCAAGCAAAAACGCCTGCAACTGTTTTATAACAGGGACATGAAATTATCGGTAATTTTGCCTTTATCTTATGCTGATGACTGCATTCTATTCCAGTAACTCTAATCAATGAATTCCTGAACACTTCTGTCCAACCTTGCAAAGATTTCTACTCATATGCCTGCAGTGGCTGGGAAAGCCGGCACGAATCTGAGGCTGCTGGCGACCGCTTTGGCATATACGATAAGTTAGCGAAGAGCGTAGACGAAAAATTGAAAGGTGAGACGCTTTATATCTATATACTTTGGCGCAATGCATCCCTGTAAGTTGAAAATCAATGTCGAAGATTGAAGGGTGCCAAGGTGAGTAGCGCTGTCTTTTCATTTTGTGCTCTTTTACTGAAGGGAATCGGGCACAAAACAAACGTGAGTTTAAAGGACTGATTCCTCGCAAAGGTGAAATGTTTGATGAAGAAGTTTAGTACAAGCCTTAACTCATTAAGAATGACCACCGCAATAGATTCTGATTGAAAGCTGAGCTTCGATGTTTTAATTACGAGCTAACCTCGATTAAAAGTGAACGAGCTCGAAAGAGAAGATTCCTGATGCTACAGCCAAGGAGAGAACATCTCTGAAGATGCGCAAAACCACAGAGTACAATAAACTTTTCTCCTCCTCATAAAGATGAGTAAGCTTTGTGGTGCACGATTCAGAAAATGGGTCGCTGCACAATTGTATTTCCACAATAGCACTTAGAAAACAGCCCAAAAGTAAACTACCGGTTTTTCCTAATGAGCGCAGGAATATCTGGTTGAGAAATAAACCAAGAAAAAACTCGCCGCTATGCCAGTAGACATCATACTCATTCATTATTGAATACCACTTGATGAATTAACGGGAAGCGTCAATGTGTACGATGAACTTCGCCTAGTGTCCTTTGAGAATGATTTTGGCATAGATATTGGTTCACTTTTTTGAATGGCCAACGTACTTTTTTAAAAAAGCGCCTCCGTGTGTGTCTGGTGCACTTTTTCCGTCTCTCGTTTACTTGCGGCGCCTTTTCATGAGAAATGTCAAACAACTAGCCCAACAGTACGTTCTAAGCTTTATACTCTCGCTTTGCGCATGTGTTTTTCTCATTTTCCTAAGATTCATGATCTACAGAAAGCTAGAAAGAAAGCTTTAATCCGAAATTTTCATGCACCGTAGTCTAGGGCAGCTGACGGCTTAGTGTTGAGAAATCTCCCGTCTGGTTGATAACGGCTAGAAAGCGCACAGATTTGAGTGGCCCATATGGAGTGCAGCAGCACGTCAGCTATGAGCACGAGAAACGAGCGGGCACAAAAGGAAGCAAGTTACTACATTCTTCCAAAGCCAGCGATCAGACTCCTGAGTATATTAACTGCTCTGTTAGATACATTTGGCAGGTATTGCCCACAAAGCTCGACGTTGCAGCAGTGTATCATTTGTTAGCGTACCAGCTGTTGGCTGGATGTAGCAAACAATATCCCCACCGAACGTTTACAGGATTCAAGTTCACAGGAAATTTTTTTTCTGTGGCCAGACCGATTAGTTCGGATAAAAATCCTTGCAGCATAAATCGATACGCAGGCTTCATCAGCTTTAGTAAGTGCCTGATGAATGTGCCCCAAGAATATGTCGGAATAACTTTTCTCACGCGGCCACAAGCGGTAATAATTTCTCTATGCCTATAGGCTTTGCGCTTTCATATCATTTTGTCTCAGTTTGCCAGGTTTGTGAGGCAACGGTATCTCGAGGAAAAACCGGGAGCATTGTGTACTAATGGCGCCATAACTAGGATTTAGGTGTCGTGGACGAAAATCAGAGTGAACGTTTCTACGCTGTCCTTGCGTCTGGTCGTATCTATAAAAGATGCTGCTTGCTGTTAACGACGTCCTAGAGAGAAAAATCAGATTTAGCTTGTGCGCCTCTAGTCTGCGTTTGCGAAAGTTGGTATCGTGTCTGCACTCACTGCTATATTGTAGGGTGTGATTTACTTGCTACGAAAGGTGGCAGAGTGTTACGCTCTCTATTCAACATATCACACCGATTGCCGAGTTTCATATCTTCTAAAAAGAAAAAAAATCTTGACGAAAAAAGATTTAGCGCCTTCGAAAATGGTTTCTGAAAGTTCGTTGCATGGTGATTGTAATAAAAGGTACGGCTATGAAATTTGCTCGCAAATGTCTAAATAGACGCAACTTGATTTTCTCAAAATCTACTTTATGCAGAGTGTTGAAATTTTGCATGACAGTATAAATTGATATTCTAAGCAACTACAACCAAACATATGCGTATCAACAAAAATTAAATTTATTCTTTTTTTCCTCTCTCGGTGCAATAAACTTGGCACCCATTGATCTTTTTTACCAGTGAACTTCATTAACTAAAGCCAAGATCTTTTCATACACGATCTTGAATTTTTGTAGCCAAGTAAGAATATACGCTTAAAATTTCTGGCGTTTGTGGCTATGAAACTAATTGTGACTACTTGCAGGATGACCTCAGCTCTTTTCTATGGTGGTGCACCATGTCGAACAAGAGACTTAACATTTCAAAACGCAATCTCCTGAGGCTCACAAAAAGGCCTTCGATGAAGGATTATGTTATCAATAATACTTGTCATTTGTGATAGTGTAAACACCCAAGATATTTTTTTGACCACGGTGTCCTGGAACCCTCATATGGAGAATTTAACGGCAAAGGCTGGCCAATTGCTCAACTTCTTGCGATGCAATTTAAGACATGCTCCGCTGCAGTGAAACAAACCTTGTTCATCGGAACGGTTCGCCTAATCTCAGAGTACGAGTGCGTGGTGTGGGACCCAGCAACAAAAAGACAGATATAGTGAAGCGTATACAGAAGAGTGCAGCTAGATTTAACACGGAAATATATGATTTGACGATAATTTAACAGAGTGAAACATTTGGAAAGGCCCTTGCTATATGACAGGCGCTAGTACTTAAGACTAACATTGCTTGTTAAGTCTAAAAAATATAACCAGAATCATTAGTGAAGCTTACTACAGGAGCCCGTTTACGTGTCCGCCTGCGTAGACAACAGTATTGAAATACGAGAATACAACTGCCACTAAATATTTTCAAATTTTTCCTTTTTCCGCTGTACTATGCACGACTGGAACTGATTGCCGGATTCAATTCCCGCGGGGCCTCCTGTATCCTTTTTCACAATGTTACATGACCACGTTCACGTAGGTTGACATAACTGAATTGTTGGATTTTTCCCAGTTTTATTCATCTTTTATTCGAGTATCGGTGTATGTCGTCATTTTGTTATTATGAAGTATTGTAATATTTGTTTTTGTTTGCATTCTGAATGTACTTTGTATGTTTGTGCACCATGCGAGGTGCACAAAAGATCCTCGGACGATTTGTGAACGCGGTGCGTCGACAGTGGTGCGTCGGACAGCGGAGCGCTGCGCGTGTCAGCCCAGCGTGGCGTGGCGCGTGTGCGCGTGCGAAGGGTGTGTGCGAGGCGACGACGACAAAGAGCGTGGCGAGCACGTGGAGCGGAGAGCTGACGTGTCAGAACACCGAGATGTGAAGGGAGACAGCGCAGCGGAGATCGGGTCATTCAAGCGTGGAGGTGGCAGCCGTCGGACGTAGGGTCCGTGCTGCAGTGACCTCCCTTGTATCACCGGCGCAAGCCTCCTGCCTTCTTTGCAAGTGCAGAGGTGGTAGCCGATGAACTCTCAGAGGGTCCGTGTTGCAGAAAGGCACTCCTGGAGAGCCTGCTTTAAGCATCTGACGTTTCGTGACGTCGTCGACGGGACTTGCCAACGTTTTTCCTGCTGGTGCCAAGTTCTTCGAGCTCTTGACAAGAGTCCACCGGCGTCTCCATGTGTTGCTCTCTGCTCCTACTACCACCTGGCTCCCTTCCGCCGCTTCCTTCGACGCATCGCCAGAGACGCGTCGCACTACATCTACCCGCGTTCGCCCTGTCTGAAAGGCATCCCCGCTTCACGTGGGGCGCTCAGTACCTGGTGAACTCTTTCCTGTTATTCTTTAGTGTTGTGCGCTTGTTGAGTGTTTGTGTGTTTTTCTTGTTGCCGTGTGCGTTTCTTATTGGTTCCTGTTTCCTTTAAGTTATAAATACGGCTTCGTTTTGTTTTGTTTGATCTCTTTGTTTTCTTGTTCGAACAATTTGTTTTCAGAGAACCGAACGCCAATATCAGAAGGGAAAAAGAGGACTATGGCGTAAAGAATAATGCAGCTGCGCACCTCCTGAGCACTCTGAAAAGCCAGCATTCCCTCTGAAGTAAATTGAAAGCTATCCTGCTCAACTTTACACTGCTCGCTAAATCAATCTTTTGCGAGTGCAGCTACACTGAGTTTCTTCCAAATCTGTTACTACCGCTGGCGTCAAACATCCAAATTCCTTATTTTGGTTGCCGCTTGTCTTTCAGAAAGCATTCGGGGATGCTTCTGCTCTAGTCTTTTTAACCTTAAAGTGCCTTTTTGTATTCTATTTTCTACTGAGGCAGATGCAAAGCTAATAGAAGTCCTCTACTATGGCCTGAAATACGCATGCTGTTTACAACGCGAACGTTTCGCGCAGGTATCCTAGAAAGCATCGTGCCTGACACAAGGAAGCAAAATATAACTGACAAGCTTGGAATCTTCTACAACTCCTGCATAGGTATGGAAGCTACCTAAATGAACTGATCTCATCAAAAGTTCCAATGTATTTCAGGAATAATATACTGACTACTAAGTACCGACGTACTGCCAAGCGGCCAGGAAGGGAAGGCACAGTTTACACTGAGACCTTTTGGTCCATAAAATAATTTGAGGGAACAATTGCAGAGATCAGTCAGGTTGGAAATTTCACTCTACAAAGAGTTTTCTATGTAAGCGTAGAGATGGCCATGAAAAAAAGAATAGGTTGCAGTTTCAGTTAAGAACGGTGTGGTGCAATAGTCTTTGAGGGGACACCTATATGGTCGAGTAGGGTTGAAATGATGGAGTAATTACTTAATAGCATCATTTCATGCACAGCCTAATGATAACCGTATGACTGCGCTTGAAACAGTGCTAACCAGTCAATATTTCAATATTTAGACCCTCCGATCTACACATTTTTCATAAAACAGCATGGCACAAACGCTGTTCCTTTCCTACCTTCTCAACGATTCGCTTTGCTCGATTGTATAACTGCGTACCTGGCGACGCTGATCAAGCCGAATATTTCTTTAACATTCAGGAGCTCCTGAGATCTGCATAACCCCACTTTGTAATCGTCTCTCTCTAATTTACTGTCTGCTGATGCGCAAATACTCCCGTAATATATTACATTGTCCATTCAAAACTATTTTCTCTATGATCATACTACAAAGCAGTAATCTAGAATTCTAAAATAACTTTGGTGACGGGCAAAATTACCTGACAGAACGTTGTACTTGCGGTGTTGGTGACAGGTAGGAAACATTTGAATCGGCACAAATGAGCGAAATATTTTGGATGCTGAATACCACCACAGAGCTCTCAAAATCTCTTTTGCTGCCTTGGCCACCGGTATTCAATGAAAGCTTACCAAACTATGAACTGCTTGACACAGAAAACGATTGTTCTCGAGAACGACAGAACCAGTTCAACATCGCTGGTAGAAACGGCTGCTTTTTATGTCACATCACTCATGATATTTAAGCTGTGTTTTGTCATGGAGGGTACGTCAAAGAAAGTTAGTGTTAGGAGAGACATTGCAGAGAGACATCACAGTGATACATTTTAATTGGCGCTTCTAGGCTGATAGGTGCGCATCACGTATTCCTTTGTTGCACTCAATATTGGTATCTCATGCCCATCATGAAGCACACCATTTTTGCAGCCTTTGAAGAGGTTGAAGAGCAACCAAATGACATCAAAAATGTATTAAAATCGTATGGACTTGAAGATTGGCCTATACTTGAAAACACCACGAGAAACGCCAGTTTTTCAAACAATGCTACAGATATGCTCCTGCAGGTCGGAATCAGAGCAGTGTTTGACGTTTACGTCGAAAGAGACCCGGACAACTCCACGTCTCATATTCTTCAGGTATCATATATTCGTTTTGCATATATCATTTGAACTGTATGTAAAAATTTTGAGATTCGCATCTAAAAAAGTTACGTGACAACGATGTATTCTTTTTGTATTTGAAAGATGCCATTTTTTGAATATTTTAAAGAAAGACTTTGTCAATGGCTATCATTACCAGCGTAGCTAGCAAAAAAATATTTTTCATTAACGATATCGAGCTATTCGTCAACGAAAATCCTCGCCACCGATTCCTCATCAAGAATATTTGCGTCTTTGCGAGTCAGTCAAGATGTCTCCTGCGATACTCAGCAGTCTCACAATTAAATAAGTTTAATTACTTAGGTGTAAGGCATACACCTAATCAGTACTGGCATACGCATTTAGACATACTTTGAGCGAAAGACCAGAGGAAACTTCCTAAAATGTTCCAAGCACGTTCCAAAAAAGGTGTTCCGAATGAAGCTCGCTATCTAACTGCACTGTTTAGAAAAACGTTAGAGTCTGCAACCGTCCCATCGCACTTAAAAAGTGCGAAAGTTATTCTAGTGCATAAGGATGGTAAGAAGCTCCTGATCGCCAATTACAGACCCCTCTCCTTAATATCCACAAGGTGTAAACACCTAGAAGATTTCGTTCATGACAGCATTCTGCAGTATTTAACCGAGTACAACTTATTGTCCAACGCACACCATGGTTTCCGTGCAGATTTTCCACTGTCTGAAAACTCATTGAATTCGCAAACTATATCGCTACACGCTTTTACGGGAGAAGACAAAATGATGCCATTTTTATAGATTATGCGAAAACATTTCATCCTATATGCCATAACAATCTGTTAATGAAATTGAAGGCTTTCATCAAATATTTTATCCTTTTTGGCGGACTCTCTGACTACTTGCAGTTATGTTGGCAAATGGTTTCCTTTAACCAGAAAAATTCACCTAGCCTCAGTGTACCTTCGGGGGTGCCGCCAGGATTTGCTGTAGGGCAACTTCTATTTATTATGTACATTAGTGATGTTATTACATGTATTGGAAACATGTCGGTAAAAAATTCGATTATATGACAACAGCGGCCTCTATTATTACGGCGAGAGCCTTTACAGGCTCATGAATCGGCAGCGGGAATGTTCACTGAAAATTGTCACACTATAGCTGTCAATCAAACTGAAGACGTCATCGAGATAAGGCACGAAAGACTACAACAGTCTGAAACAATGTGGAAGCAGTTGTGCGCAGCCGCGAACAGTCGATATAAGTCTGGTGGCATTTCAAAGAAAATGATAAAGCCGTGTGGCTTATGAGCGTGCAACACCATTCAGTTGCGCCATCATTTTTTGGGAGGGGTGCTCCCCAGGCAATCTTTCTAGATGCCTTCTGAACGCTGATCTGGAAGGATGCCGCCTAAACGCTCTCCTGTGTCTCCAGCAACAAGCGTGCGCGCGCTAATGAACGTCAGTGACACAATCATCCACACCGCGCTAAAGGCTTTCGCCTCTCCGCACTTTAGGTCAGCAAAGCCCCCTCCCCCCCCCCCCTCCCTCTTGAATTCCTGATCAATTGCTGATCAAATCCTGATCAATACAAGCTAAATAAATAATGAATGTTCAGGGTTCTGTGACCAGAGCGACGAACGGGAAAGGTCGATTAATTCCAAGAAACCGTTTTTCATGGCATTTACGAACAAAAGAGCCATTTATTGCACATTGAGTTAGATTTAGCTTATTTTCCCAGGGTAACTTACGAAGGGCCGAGGATAAAAGCTGCCAGAGCAGCTTGACGAGTTCATGGACGCCTGGCAGCAGACAGCAATGCAGGAAAATAAGTACTCACAGAAAGATCGAAACACATCAGTCACCGCCTGTGTCGGGCAAAAAAAAAATAAAAGTGAAGAGACATAAGTACACCGATAAACCTTCAGTGATAGAGCAGTTTCAACGTAATTACGAGAGACGAGTTTTAAAAGTAATTTGCGCAGAATTTCAGCAATGTTCACGTCAACAGCATTGACTGTGTTTAAAGTACTTGGCAATGTGTTTCTAGTACTTGTGTACCATGTGCACTAAGACGTGTTTCAAAATACCAGTGTTCAGGGTGTCTGCTGTGAAATTGGCTAGTATTAGTACGAAGGTCGGCTAAGTGGCGGAGGTTGTTGATATGTTTGGCTAGGTCAGTTCTGTATGTGTTAAGTAGTCTTAAGTGGTAACGGTCAGATATTTTTGCTATACCATACTGATCGAAAAGCTCGGCTGTATGGGCGAAAAAGCTGTGTTCACTTATTGCATGTAAAACTTTCTCTGGAGCAGATGAATCTTGCGCTTATTAATTGCAATGGTAGTTCCCTACAAAAGTTGGCAGTAATTAAAGTGTGGTAGGAAAATCAGTTGGTACAACAGAAGTTTTACATATCATGCAAATAGACTTCTATGGCAATTTATAATGCCTCTGATACGAGAAAGCCTAGGTATTACTGCGGTTACACGGTTATCCCAGCTCAAATGACTAATAAAATGGACACCTAACAGACGAATGCTTTGTACAAAATCAGTTTGTTCCGAGACGACCCGCAACGCAACGAAACGCAACGAAAACAGAGGCAAGAAAATAATTTTCGGGACGAGAAAACACAGCTTTTACGTTGTCACATGACTTTGTGATAACTCGATTGTCACTTGTTTTTCAAATCGCTTAAAGACAACATTTAATTGTTAATTTTGACCAGAACACTCTTAAATGAGAACAGCACAATTGTCATCTGCATACATAATACACTTACATACACTTACACTTACTTGCATACATAATACATAAGCACTTTCACATGTGGTAATAATGTTCCTAACATAAAGATTAAAAAGAAGGGGCCAAGGATGCTGCTTTGGGGAACGCCCTCTGTAATTGGTGTGATTGAAGACTGGTTGGTATTTATGCCGACGTACTACGAGAGGTATTGGAGGTGGGATACTAGGAGCGAGAGTACTGTGCCCTGGAAGCCAGGGCCTCTCAAGCTCCAGCAGAAGCCGTGCATGGTTAGTATAGTCAACAAATACGCCTACGACTAGCTCCTTTTGTTCGAAAGCTTGAATAATATACTCCTTTAAATGAACTAGCGAAGTCTCGGATGACATAACGTTAGTGAAACCAAACCGAGTTCGGCTAGTATACTGCAAGCTTTACAGAAGCAAGTAATTCTCGTGTTAACTTTTCCAGGCCCTTATAAAATACGGGCAACACGGAAGCTGGTCTGTAGTTTGATACAAATTTTCTGTCGTCTTTTTTGAACAATGCACAGACTTTGACTACTAGCATGTGTCGAGGGAATATTCCAGATTCATGACACAAGTTAAATATGGAAGGAAGCACTGGAGCCAATATATCTAGCACTTACGTCCCGCGTCTATTCTTTAAATTATCTGCATCACGGCTTTTGTTATTGCTCATATTTGTTAAAGCTACAAATACCTCTCAACTACTTGTGGCAATAACATACAGGGAGTTTGCAATACTAAGAAGTCTAGAGTCATGACCAGTTAGAGGTGTGTCTCAACTTCCCTGCTCACGAAATATTAATTACTAGTCTGCCAAATCCTCCCCTGATACACTTCCCTGTTAAGAGGTATCTGGTCCGAAGTGGCGGAATTCGGTTGGTGCTCAATAACTATTTTATCCCGTAATTACTGCTTGTTGTCGCTGCAGGCTTCTAACAGTGTTGTAATACGAGTCTCTAGCTTGCCTAAATTATTTAGTTCATTTATTTCGACAAACTTTGTACCTAACAAATAACGAGGGGCCGTGTATTTTGATGAACTTAAGGTACATGCAGTTCTTATGGCTCTTTTTTGATGATGAGATAGACGTCATCCGTTCTTGACGGGTTTTTCTAGGAATGGGTGGCTTATGAGGAAAATTCTTGCTGTGCATCGCTTTAAATGTGGTAAAAAATGTATCATACGCGACGTTTGCATCCCTCATTGATAACACAAGATACCATGTCCTATTTCCGATAGCACAGCGAAGAGAAACGAAGCTGTAATCTGTAATGCTTTGGGTAAAACGGGCGCATCGCTCCATTTTCTTGACCTGTATCACAGGCGATAACATGAGCAACATATCGGTGAACAATAAAATTCGGAATCGAATGCTTTATTAACAAATTTGTTTTACCGGTAACCTTTGTCGGCATAGTAAAAACTGGCGCGTAGCCATGCGTAGAAAGCAGCTAAAAAAAGTGTCTTGTTGCGAAGTTGCTCTCAAGAGTGTTTATGTTGACATCACGCCCCCATAATCAAGTTGTAACCGTTGGTGTTTACGAAAGAAAAACAGGTTTTCATTGGACAGAAGAATTCTACAACACTGCCTTGTAGAGGCCGGTTACAATTAGTGCTTAGATTAGGGCCACATTCTATAGAGAAGAGTTCATGGTCCACAGTGAAAGTAGAGTAGTTTGGTATCAAATCGCAAAAACCCGATTTTCGTTCTAGAACACAAACACCAACACCACGACTTGATCTAATTATTAAAAAAGCAGCTATAATCACACTTTGACCTTGGCTAGGGTGAGCGTAAAATTCAGCCAGCGGACAGTTCACGTGGTGCTGAGCGGTGTTCGTGCATCGTGTAGTGCAATCGCTCAAGAAATGACAGCGGCTGCTGTTTACATCCTCAGAATAAAAACGCGGACATTCCAAACTTGACGCGAACCACGCGATCATCGAAAGCGCTTAAACCTTGAAAAACGTTCCTTGTACAAGATCCAAAGTATCCAAGGAATTGGCCAGCTGACGAGGGTCACAGGTTGCTTACATATACCGGCCATCTTTCAGTGGGCTCGCACTTATCCGATGGGTACCGGCCCCGAGCAAACTCGTCCGTTCTCTATTCCGTTGTTTATTCGCAGCTCGCTTAGCGCATGCGCTGCGTCCCGCGGCGACACCCTCTCATTGTCTAATTCTACGTCGCAGTAATTCGGTGGTTCAGAACCGAGCTAAACCGTCTCTTGCGTGTCCGCAGCCGGCCCAGCGGGAACGCTCCGCTCCGCGCCACGCAGCCCGCTCATCGTAGTCTTCTACGTAGCATAAATCCGTGCTTTCGCACTCTGATTCAAATTTAGTAAACAGCTCTGCTGCTTTTTATCTACCGTTTACAGGAATTTATTTCCGTATCTACGAGACATACATCGGTGCGATCTCTGCTGGTGGACTATACAGCAAAGCGGATATTAACGTACGATACAGACCTCTAAACGTTAGGCGAATAATTAACTGTCATTAGCTACTCAATTTTCTATTTTAGATATAGGGGCATGAATATATTAAGAAAAATAAAGGCTGTAAACATCAATTACGGACTGAATTTTTGACCTTTCTTAATCAAATATGTCATTCGAAGTTTTGAAAGTCGAGAATAAGCAGTTGACAACGCGCTGAAATGGGTTTTCCGCATTGCATAAATATAAAATAGCATAGCTACGGGCGGTGCTCTCCCTGTATTATAGAAAACTATTACATCATCAAATACAGAAACGACTTCCAAATTTTATGCAGAATGAATTTGAGCGACGCCATTTTATAAGTGTTCAGTGCAACAAACCCCAGTCAACAAGCTTTGAAAGGCGTATTTTGTAGCGAAAGCTACACTAGGCTAGTCAGCAGTGCATTTCAGGCAGTCTGCGCTAGTCACCTCTGCGGATGCGCCATAACAATGGTAACGAGCTGCGCCGGAGTCGCAGGTGTTCGCCGCGCGCCGTCGCCTCGCTGGTCTCCGCGCAGCTCCGCGCGTGACGTTATCACTTAGCTATGCACCTCTGTGTCTACGCGCTATGCTCTTATGGCCGATTCACACGACGGTCCGTTCACCCACGGCCCGCGCATCACGTGTTCATGCGCCACTAAAAACTGACCTGCGATCCGATGACGTCCAACTTATGCGACGGAACAAAAGAGGAGACGATGCACTGGGTGTACCACTGTTGCCAGATTACTTTAATGCGTTTGGCACCGCTGGTCAAACTGGTTTTTCCTCCCGACCCATGTCTGCGACTGAATGGTGCAAGAGCGGCCCTTTGTCTAATTCCTCAATGGCCTGGGCCGTCCTGCTAGCAGAGTCGATGACTTTGTCATGGTAGCGAAAGCAGTGCAGCTTGTCAAAACAGCGCGCCAGCTCAATGTCACTCAGCGAAATGTGGCATCCGAAATACTGGCATGAGCGGTGGTTGCCAGAGCTCGCCCGCGCATCTTTGCGGGCCGCCACTGATTCCCGCGAGAGGAGAAGCACTTGAACTTCCTTGGTTGTACAGTCCGCGGGCCGACAGCACGCCTCTCGATTTGGTGACGCTGGACCACGTGATGCGCGGGGCGCGGGCGAACGGTCCGTCGTGTGAATCGGCCTTTAGCGGCTGCGCCGCGGTGGAGGACATAAGCCGCGGAGCGGCCGCTCGCCTTGGCAGAAGACGCAATGGAAGAAGACGCGGCTGGTGGTAGGTTAAGGCGCTTGGCGAGGCGTTCTTCACGTATACCTCGGGCGTCTCCGACACGCGCCTAGCTCTCCGCTCTTCATTCTTACGTAGACGAATAGAGTTAACTTCTTGCCCTCCTCCTGATGGGATGGCCGGTATGGGCTGGTCGGCTGCTCGTCACGAGCAACGGATGGTGATGGCACGCTGGCCCGTGATCGATATGCGGCGGTTAGCAGTACGAAGTGGTTAGCGGTCTTCGTCCGCTCGTCTGGCGACACGTTGCCGGTTGGGGCAGCAATTCCAACTTCTTGGCAAACAAACTGATTTATTCAAGACAGGATTAATAAAAACGCTGGTGAGCAAAAGGCAGTTTAAAAAAAAGGCAGTACTAAAACGGCCGAGCTTGAGATTCGGTGCGCTCGTCCTAAGTCATTGTTCCAAGCGGGTTTTTAACCCCTTCGATAATTAGGCGGAGCTTGGGTAATCTAGCTCTCGTCCAATTTTAACCAACCGCAGTGCAGTGGCACCGTATGTGCAAGTGGGCGGAGCCCAGGGCTCACCGGTCCGAGCCCACTGAACCCCGCACCTCCTGGAACGTGCAGGGCGCGTGACTCCGCGTACGCAGCTCGCAGCATGTGCATTCTATCGATTGCCACACATCGGATTTGCCGTCTCCGTTGACATCCAAGGAATGTATTCCGCGGGACATGGTTGACTCGGCGCCGGAACAGAAAAGGATTAGTTCCGTAGCTGGCAACGAGGCACCCTAAGCGGGGGCGTCACGCCTCGCCGTAAATTCCTCTATTTCCCTCGGGCATGGCCGCTCCTGGCAACAGGGGCGGTGGGGGGGGCATTGGCGCTGTGGGCTTCTAACTTAACAGGCAGCCTCACGCCAGGCAATGACTTCGGAGTCGGTAGCAGCTGCTGCCCGTATGCTCTGAAGACACCGCTTACCACCAGCCGCGTCTTATTCTTCCATTGCGCCTTCTCCCAAGGCGAGCGGCCACTCCGCGGCTTGTATCCTCCGCCGCGACGCACCCGCTAAGAGCACAGCGCATGCGCCCTTCCTTTTTTCAATATCATCGGCGTCTAGAACGTTGCCAACGCCAACGAACACAATGAACGCCGACAGCTTTCGCTTTGTATATCCGGGATCAGCTGAGCTAATCCACATCCATTTTTTGTTTGTTGTTTTCAATCAAATTGCGCTTAAAACAATTTAGAAGCAGGACTCACATTCGATGTTGACCATCTTCAATTCCACTTTATGCCGTTGCAGTCTGAAAACTAAAGTAAAAACACTGAATAATTACTGTTAGGTAATCGGCTATTTATTGATATCTATCACGCACATATTGTCCGCCGTTCTGCATAATCCACCTTAAGTTAAAATGGTTTTGGAGGGAAAGAAATGGCGCAGTACATGTCTCGCATATCGACGGACACCTGAGCCGCGCCGTAAGGGAAGAGATAAAGGAGGGACTAAGAGAAGAAAAGAAGAAAGAGGTGCCGTAGTGGAGGACTCCCGAATAATTTCGACCACCTGGGGATCTTTAACGGGCATTGACATCGCGCAGCACACTGGCGCGTTAGCGTTTCGCCTCCACAAAAACGCAGCCGCCGCGGTCGGGTTCGAACCCGGGAGCTCCGGATCAGTAGCCGAGTGCCCTAACCACTGAGCCACCGCAGCGGGTTAATCCACCTGCACAGACCACACCAAGGTATCGTTCACAGTTTTGAGATTAAAC